>CM072817.1:57582305-57874114 GCA_036937905.1 Salvia rosmarinus
GCCCTTCTCCTTCGCTTTTTCAAACCATTGGTAGATCATTTGTATTACTCCCACTCTTTTCTTTAGCCTTAGCATCTCTTGAATTCCACTTTTCCTTTTCATCTTCGATAAAGCAGTAGTTTTCTTTGAGGTGCGATTAAAGATCGATGCACCTTGATCATTTTGCTCTTCCGCTTACAAGATCCTCTTAAATGAATCTAGAGTATAACTCTTATAATAAAGGACGCTTTATAACGAAGTCATCAAAAGACTTGGGCAAAGTGTTGAGGATCATATCGATTCTCGACCACGCCATCAATATATCCTCCAACCAACTCGAGCCTCCAAGAGATTGATCATTTGTTATCATATGAGTCATGCATCAATCGCTTTCCTTCATTGAACTTGACATTATGGATTTTGTCAAATTATGATAAGCGATTCGTCCGACCTCATCACGACTTCATAAGACTTAGCCATATCATGGTCGCATCTTCCATCTCTTGATGCGGAGTGCAAGGACTGCACATGGTGACCAAAAGAGGCACTTTGCCCTCATTTGATTTGTCCCATTTCTCGTGCTCCTTGGCTCCTCATCGAGATGAATCGCTCAGAGACTTGGGTGTAGTGAGTACAAATAGATTTTCTTCCGCAGAAGAACATTCTCAATGCTTCCACTCGATAAAATTTGGACCGGATAAGGGATTTTAGCGCATATTGATAATCTTAAGAGACATATCTAAAAGATAATGTAAATACATAAGCATACGATCGCATATAATTCGTAATAACAATATTGTAACCTTTTGATAAAACAATATTGATTGAAACCTCCAATCGCCAAGGAATTCCACATGCAAGCCACGCTGTGGACGCCATATTACGAAATCACGCACTAAAATATACCTTTAGTCGCTTAATTTCAATCCATGTCAACTTATCCTTATGACAAATGAATTTAATGATTGGACCTTACTAGACCACATCACTATCGCAAGAAGGACTTGCAATGAAGTACTCGAGGTGATGTCTAAGCAATGACACAATTATAAAAGACAGAAATGAATTCTTAGAATTGGCATACCACGCCGGACCATACCGCCCAATTCAAATTCTTTTGTTATCTCCTTTAAAACTATCTCTAAAGAACTTATGAAAATCGCACATGCAGCCACGCGGTGGACGCTAACATGAAACTCCCACTTCTCAATAGATTTAAAAGGTTTTATTTAGAAATCTCATCTAACAAACTTATGATAAACAAGTGCAAGCCACTAAGACGTTTACTCACAATGCGCCTCACTTTGTTTAGAGATCAAAAGAGAGTCTTGACATTTTAATTTGAAAAATTATGTCGGGTTACTTGCTTAGTCTTTTGTTTCAAAAGGTTTGTCCATGCAGATCACGTAATCCAGCATGCTTTTCTATAGAACACAACATGTAAAGGCGTCGCTAATTCTAAAATATGCTTGAAAACGCTGAAACCTAGCATGCTTACTATATCCAATCACGAAAACATATAATATGTTTGTCTACGAATTTAAAATACATAGCATGCTATCGATAATTTAAACATCCACGACATGTAATGAACGATAAAAATAAAATAAAACGCTCATCGTGGCTCCACTCGGAACTCGCACTTTCTTGCCTAATCTATTACATAGAATTGCAGCATCAGATCTTCAACTTGAAAACAAGCTCAGGCACGCGGCACGGACCGGATTCAAAACTAGATTCGCAAAAATCGGTTCGGCCGAAAACGGGTCAATAATGGCTGGGCACATGTGGCATGGCCTCACAAGACAGCCTCTCACGGCCCTCCTCGCTGGGCTGCCTCACGGTCGCAAAGGTGACCGTGACCCGTCGAATGCGCGCAGCATCGCCTCGCCCAACCGAGCGCCATACGCCTTTCCATGAGACGCCGCACCGCCGCCGACACCGGTCGCTCGCGCAGGCGGCCCTGCCAGTCTACCGAGGATGACCCGCCGAGGTCGCCGAAGGCCGCCGAGGTCGACTCTGCCGAGCGCGTCGAGCCGCCGCCTGCTGTTGCCGAGGCTACCGAGGACCACCTACCGAGGTCGCCGAGGCCGCCGAGCTCTACTCGCCGAGGCGCGAGCCGCCGCCGCTGTTGCCGAGGGTGCCGAGGATGACCTGTCGAGCCCGCCGGAGCTCGACCGCCGAGGTCGCCAGCGCAACCCGACGCTGGCGCGACTGCTCCGGCTGCCGCCGCCGCGGTCGCGAGCGCCGTGAGCACTCATGAGGTTTCGCACCTCGCCGAGGCGTGCCGAGACCTTGCGCAGTTCGCGCGCCCCGCATGCCCCCGCCGAGCTCGCGACCGACGCCCTGTCGCCTGACATCGGGCGCCAACGCCGAGACGCGCTCGGCACGCTTGGCCGCCCGTCCGCCGAGGCCCGCCCACGCCGCCTCGCCCGACAGTCGTGAACGCACGCATCGCCGAAGCGCCGCCGGCGTCCGTTCTCCCAGAAGTCTTCGCTGCCTCGCTCTTCGCTTTCATCTTCGTTTCTTTACGTATAAGATTTACAGGAAAAATCTAATCTAACACGATTTTCTCGTGGTGAAAAACAAAACCCAAAATAAAACCGAAGCACGATGAACGACAGATTCAACAATTAATTAAATGGGCACGTATAATCAAACGTGATAATCCAACAGAGCCAAGATTCGATCCAGGCTCGATACCAATTGGGAATATGATTTAACCTCTCCCGAGGATCTATCTTCGATGTTTAATTCACCATACATTGATTATATTCCTAGATGCGCTCATATAATTAATTGCAACACGTAGGGTTTTCGTGTTTACCTTGAATCTGGCCGGGATGAATGGGATGAACGGATCGAGACTCGCTTTGATCTTCCGATCAGATCCCGCTGCCAAACTCCAACGCCGAGTGAGGACGATCTATGGAGAATGCTCGAAAATCATAATCATTTATGAAATTTTCAGAACTCACACTCTCAATGTGATGCACGAAATTACTAGGTTAATAATTAGATTAGTTGATCTTATCTCTTACCTTATATTTATAATGCATTACCATAATCCCATGAAAGGATCCATGCATATCCCATAAATATAATAATATCCTTATAGGATAAAGAGGATCAAATCTTGCTCAGAGTATAGGGCGCCGATTTTACCTAGCTTACGGCTGGACTGGGCCACCTAGGATCAAAAGCAAGGAATAAGATGGGCCTCAAAATTAATTATCTTATGTTCGACCGAACATAAATTAATTTATAAACATTTATTCATGCCACTAGAGAATAAATCGACTTACCCTTTATTACCGAAGGTGAGTCGCTTGCACTTAGACATTATGAATCCCGTATTAAGATATCGCACGTCCATTAATTATTTAGAGCATTCGATCGCTTAAAATAATTATCTTTAATTCCTTAAGTAGTACCACTCAACCTTATTATTGTACTCTGAGCTAACTCAACCTCGCAGGTTTAGTACAATAAACCTTTGAGTCTTAAGGACGCCATCATCCTAAATGGATACGTGACTGATGATAACTAGCATGACATACAAGCATCGCCACCACCCAAGATGCGGAGAATATTAGGTTAGAACATATAACCCTTTACCCATAACAAGTCAAAGTGATGGTCAAGAACTCATACTCACCTAATACCTTATCGAGGTTTAGATCATCGTAAGTCACCGAGATCCGTTCTTCACGACGGCGATAGAAGAACTCATCTCATCGTGATCCTTCAATACGCCAGACGCATCAGATAGACAAGTAACCAAGTCAAGTCACTTTATCTATATCGGATTCCATACCGAAACCTCTCTCAAGTTGTCTCGCTAGAAACTTTTATATCTCATTAAGCTTGACCAATCACATGCACTTCTATGATCTTCTACACACCCATGATCTAACTTATATGAGATAGAACAGATATATGCAATCAAGTATTCAATTCAGATAGGAGATTGTAATAGTGGTAATATGAAACATTGTATAAGCTCAACCAAACGCCAAGATACAATCCAACATCATTTCACCGAGAAATCGGCCCCGAGACCGTATCAAACAAAGTCAAGCCGAACCGGAGAAAACACCGAGGATTGCTGGTGTCACGCTGATGGGGCTTCGAAAACGGCAGTAGCGGAGCTGGTATCTTACCCGGACCGGATGGCAAGAGATCACGCACGCACTTCGTTCTCATTCAAAAATACGAACAACGGTAGGAGTATGAGGCCTTGATCACAGGACTTCGCCTGCGCCAAAGCTCTCGTGACACGACAGAAAGTTCATAGTGACTCTCAAGTCGTAGCCACATGTTGGGAAGTACGAGGCAAAAGGCGAGGATGAAGAAATACCCGAGAAAGCCAAAGCCTACAACAAACTTTCTCCCACTTCCGGATAACGCGATCCCAAGGGAGCAAATGGCCGAGGACATCTTTAGCAAATTGGCTCGCTGTCAACAAGCCCACCAAGAGAGGAAATCCAACACAAGCATAGACGATATCGATGAAGGAGCCGAGGTCAACGTGGTCTCGATGAAGAGCCAAATTGACGACTCCCATTCGAGATTATCCGAGAAAGCGAACCGCCTCGACAAGCTCGAGGCCGAGGATCTTGAGCAAACATTATATATTGAGTAGGTATTCTAAAGAAAGTCATACCTCCGGCCTCCAAGGTGCTTGGGCCCAACCGAACTGATTACGATCACGGAAGCACGCGATGATCGCGGTCACATCGGACCCCGAGCCTTGTCGCGTCAATGGGGATACTATGGCACAACAACAAAGACTCACTTAACCTTGTGAAAGGGTCCGGCGGTCAAATTCACGGAACGCGCTAAGGCTACCAGCACCGACCGACCCTCCGCTAAAGACCCGCCATTTATGCAATGGGGATCGACATCGAGGGCTTTTCAGCACCGGGCAACCCAATTCGATTGTCGCGATTGACTACTTCACAAGTGGGTGAAGTCGAGCCCCCGAAGATCACAACAAAACACCTCAACTTCGTCTGGAAGAACATAGTGTCGATTCGCATCCCTCATATCCTTCTTCGGATAATGGGACGAGTCATCGATAAGATATTCAAAGATCGGTGTCAAGAGCTTGATCCAACAAAGTTCACCCGTGACCCATCCTCAAGCAAATGGTCGACCGAGGTTACCACAGACGATCGTGAAGGGTCTCAAACCCGCCTCGACCGAAGCCAATGGTCTTTGCAGAGAATTTACCGAAGTCTTATGGTCATACCAACAACACCTCGGATTACTAACGGAGAAACGCCTCACGCCCTGTGTATGAAACCGCAAGATCCCCGCAGAATCGAAATACCGAGCCCCCGCACCATTCACTTCTCCGTCAAGCAGATGGGAAAATCTACGAACCGATCTAGATCCGCCGAAGAGAAGAGACCCCACTCAAGCGAAGCCTGGCAAGAACAAGTAGCTCGGTATTACAACCAGCGTGTCAAGTCCCGAAATTCCGAGTGGGCACTGCGGTTCAAATAATGAAGTCAGCATCAGCAAAGCTCGCAAACGCGAAGCCACATGGGAAGGACTCACGGTCGAAGAAGTCCTCGGAAAGGGGCCTATAAGCTCGCCCATTTGTCCGGTGAGCAACACCCAACACATGGCACATCATTCATTTGAAGAGATATTTTGCATATGTGTCAAAAGTTGAGTCTTGTTCGTCACGCTTTCGAGTCCCGTAGGTCGAGTCCAGTCTTGTCGTCTGTTCCGCCATCTTTATCAATAAAAATCTTTTCTTTTCTCTATCTATTTTGGTCTTGCATGTTTTCATTTGTCACTTATATATGACTCTTCTAAAATTACTATACCCTTCTGAGGACTATACCCCGACGGAGATGATCACCTTCGCTTAATAGACAACTTCAACGCTGCAGTAAGGGGACCACCCTCCCGATAAAACTTGGCAAAACAGAACCCATACCCGCATTTGAGGACGGATACTCTGCTTATTTCGAGGACAATACCTTCGCATGAGGACTAACTAACCTCGCTTATTTCGAGGAAGTCATCTCAGACGGATACCTTCATTTATTTCGAGGACGATACCTTCGAACGAGGACGAACTACCTCGCTTATTTCGAGGAAGCTTCGCATTTAGGACGGATACCTTCATTTATTTCGAGGATGGATACCGCATTGCGAGATGAACTACCCTCGCTTATTCGAGGAAGTTGCACGTATGAACGAATACCTTCATTTATTTCGAGGACGGATACCGCATTTAAGATGAAAATACCTTCGCTTATTTCGAGGATGACACCCAATTATTTATTGGGGTAATAAAGAAGAATGTCCAAGAAAAGACAAACACAAGCAAGGAAAAATTCTTCAGTAGACATTACAAATTCACATTCACGAGGACTAAGAGGGCCCCAGGGCGGGAAAAGCTAAGCCAACCCTCAGAAAAGTCCGGATTCAACAGAGCATCTATGCTGCTACTCCGTCCTCGACCTACACTAAGAGCCCGCCAGATCGACCTCCTCGGGCCGAGACCTCCACATCTGACGAAGAACGACTGACCCTGAAGGCCCACGCCTCTCTTGAGCACGGAAGATCTCTCTGAGCTATCCAATCCAGAAGATATATCCGGAAACGAAGTCGCCCCAGAGTATGAGAAGCAAGTAAGAAGGCGATAGCCATGAAGCACGCTGCAGCGAGGACGATCACCGCCACAATCTCAGATAAGCCACCGATCTTCAAATCGTCATATTGTTTCTAAATTGCCAGAGTCCCGGATATTCCTCTTATACTCCAACACCGCGGTTTGAGGTTTAAGACCTAGCCTCGGCCTCGAGATGGTCATTCCACCTTGTCGGCGAATAAAGCCTCGACGCGGTTCCTCTATGATCGGTTTGGCCTTATCCTCCCAATCTCGAGCTTCCTCAATTTCCAAAATCCGAGCATGAAACTCGCCCAACTTCTCTTTGACACCTCGAGCTTGACTGCCCTCCATCACAGTCACATGGCTGCTTGGTCAAATGATAAACCTCGGCCTCCTTGGTTTCAAGAGCCGTGTCAAGGCCTCGATCCGATTCACTGGAAGATCGGCATTTCGGAGAAGATCGAACAAAAGGCAAGTTTATTATGAACAATCTGGTTTTATTAAGCCTCAAGGCGAATATGAAAGGACGCCTCAGACGACGATTACATTAAAAAAAAAAATAATATGGATCCATCCCGCACCTCCTCGGATCTCGCACCCCTCGCATCCTCCCGAGCCTCAATAGTGTTTGGTTTGAATTTATGCTGAATCTTGGTATTGTTTTGCATGTTGTCTTTATTAGTTTATCCCTATGCCGTTAGTTCGATTATTATTTATCGCTTTCATTACTTTGTTCGTTTAATGTTTTGTAGAAAATCGGCATTAAATAGGATGAATTGAATATGCCAAGAATAATATATAATTGAAGAGCTTTTGACAGGAGTTCATAGGCGAAAGCCGATCGCAAATCGTAGTTCAAACGAGGAAGAATGGAGCGAACGACAAAGTTGCGCATTCTACTCCGTCAGACGCACTCGGACGCCGCGCCATTCATCACGCGCTACCGCACACCTGCATGCCCCGGCATCCCAGCCAGCGCTCACTTAAGCGCCGAATTTACTCGCATGACCCAGCCACTATCCGCGCTGCGCATTGCGCGGCGAAGCCACCGACGCGGTTCATCGGCGCCCGCCTCAGCGCCCACCCGCTCTACCACCCGCGCCACGCCTCTACGCTGCTCATTTCACGCCGCGCCAGCTGCTTTGTTATATATAAAGCTATTTTAGGTTATTTTCCGAATGGATATTACGTATTTTCTGTAATTCGCTACTCGAGCTCTAGTTGATCCGTTCTTCAATTTTCCTCAATTCGATATTGTTTAACGCCCGTAATAGGTACTCAATTCCTTCTTTATTTACTGGATTCTGCAATACCTTGTGTAATTTTGATTTGGATTGAAAGTAATTGATCGACTATTTGTTCCATTGTTCTTGATCATTTGTTTACATATTGTTGTTCCGCTTTCAATTAATCCTCGCCTTGTTAGTTCTTGATTAGTTCTTGTTTCGGGTTTAATAATCAATTCTATGCAAGTGGTGTTGAACTTTAAATTCATGTTTAATCGTTTTGTTGAATTTCATTGATCCTTGTTTGAAGATCTAATTTAATTGCTTTTGATTTGTTTCGCCTTGTTTGGTAGTTAATCAACTGGGTTGTGACAATTCTAGTTTAGATCTATCTGTTGTAGTTTAGCACGGGATTGACAACCCGGCTTAGTTTGCTGCTTAATTCTCGTGTTTGATTTTATGTTTCAAAACCCATATTGGTGTTAGAGTGTTTAGATTTAATCGTCTAGGAGCAACACAACATTAGCTCTTAAGTTTTCCTCGAGAGACCACTAGGTTAGCTTTCCTACTATAACACCTCGCAATCGATTGCTAGTCAATTGAGAGTATACTTTTGTTGAAACAAATTTTGGCCTGTCGGGAAGACTTTAGCGATTGTTTGTGTTGATTTGTTTTCCGTGTTTCTTTTGTTTTATTTTGCTATTCTCCAGCTATGCGATCTTTCTTGTTTGAGTGTTTTATGCTAGGTCGTGCAGTCTAAATAGACCGCTTGCTACCCCAGGACCACACTCAAGAACTAAAAGGTCGCTTTTTCCGAATCGATGAGTTTGGTACCACTTCCGAGTGGTGAACAAGTGAGCAGCTTAGCACAGATCACCCGCTTGTTGGAAGATACTCTGCGTTGAGAGATGGGTGAGCATGCTCAAGGTGATTTTTATAGGCGGTGATTGGGGCCGCTCGTCCCAATTGTTCTTGGACCGGCGCCCGAGATTCTAGAGTTGAAACCCGAACCATTTCTCACTCATGCCTACTTTCCATGGGCTTGCTAGTGAGGATGCTTTGGGCTTTATAAGAGAGTTTTGCTCGGTTTCGGATCCTTCCATGGGAGGACTAAATGAAGATCGGTTGAAGATGCGGTGTTTCCGTACACCCTAAAGATGAGCAAAGTCTTGGTTTACGCCTCCCCGCCAACTCTGCAGAGAGCTGGGCGAGCGTGGTAGACAAGTTCATGACGGTACTACCCGAACAAGAAGAGTCGAGAGTTGAGGTCACAGATCATGACTTTCTATCGGACGTCCGGCGAGCCATTCCATGAAGCTTGGGAGCGGTTCGGGGACTTGTTGCGAAGTGCCCTCATCATGCCTTGCAGGGCGAAATTTTGTATCAATTCTTCTATGATGGATTGTTCAAAGTTTCCGAGTACATGGTGGACAACAGCTGCGGTGGAGCATTGAGGTGCAAACGGCATTGGATATCGTTGAAATTTTTGAAGCCATGGTGCTACTTCCCCAGTGATCGATGAGGAATTGGAAGAACCAAAGCACATGCCGTCACCTTCCCCCGACATGAATAAGCAAGTGGTTGAGCTTATGGAGGTGCGAGAACTCGAGTTAAAGAAGCCCGGACCAGCAGAGCTCTACGAGGAATTAAGGGAACCTGTGGAATGCACAATGAACTTGGGCACAATGTTAATACTTGCCCTAGGATGGAGATCATAAGCGTCACGATCCTCGCTGGTATGAAGGATCTATCGACCGCGTGACGGAAGAGCGAACAAGATGGAATATCAGTAAAACCTCTGAATCTAACCCCGAAGTGATATAGGTCGTTATTTCGCCTATACTGACTAGATAGTTGATCGCGATAACTCGGGGGCGATGAATGACACTGAGCGAGGGATGGATGTCTCGTCGATCGTCGATAATTGAATTTCTTGGCAAATGTAATGAAAATTCAGAGCTAATGAAGAGAGAATAAACTCACATATATTAAGTAAATCAAAAGCTGAATATTTTCGGTATGCTTACTGACCTTTATATAGGTTGAAAAATAAAGAACCTAATCCTTGTCAAATAAGGATTCCTAATCAAAACAGGAAAATAAAGAACCTTAATCCTTATCAAAGAAGGATTCCTAATCAAAGCAGAAACTAATTAATATAAGAGACCTAATTAAACTAGGATACTATTTAATCTAACATTTAAATGAAATATGAAAATAATTAAAACTAAAAGCGTGGCCCACAATATCAAGTAATGGGCTGAAATATCGGACTCCATCATTCCCCTCCTCTTGAGAAGGATTTTTCTCAAATCAAGTCATCACTTATATCAAAGCGAACTCACCCACTTCAATTCACTAGCCACATGAGATGCAAATGTGGGAATCGACGCTTATATCGGCCGGGATAAGCCTCCGCGGAGCAATGTGGGGACGCATCATCCCCACCCCCATAAGATCATTTGCTCGATCAGCGTCAGTGAACCCATGAGACACAGACCCGGCGGAAGATCGGCTCGATACAAATGATACGATCCTCGCGGATGCGAAGGATCTCGACCTGTGACGGAAGAGCGAACAAGATGGAATATCCCAAAACCTCGAATCTAACCCTCCAGTGATAGGTCAAATTATTTCGCCTATACCCCAACTAGATAGTTGGCCGGTAACTCGAGGGCGATGAATGACACACTAAGCGAGGGATGGATGTCTGTCGATCGTCGATAATTGAATTTCTTGGCAAATGCAAGAAAATTCAAGAGCTAATGAAGAAAATAAAACTCACATATATTAAGTAAATCAAAAGCTGAATATTTTCGTGTACTTACAAGAAGCCTTTATATAGGCTGAAAATAAAGAACCTAATCCTTGTCAAATAAGGATTCCTAATCAAAACGAAAATAAAGAACCCACAATCCTTGTCGAAGAAGGATTCTAATCAAAACGAAACTAATTAATATAAGAGACCTAATTAAACTAGGATACTATTTAATCTAACATTTAAATGGGCTGCGAAAATAATTAAAACTAAAAAGTGGCCCCAATATCAAGTAATGGGTGAAATATCGGACTCCATCAATAACTTTCTGAAGGGAAGCCTGAAGCATATGCTATCTGAGGATTTCAACCTAAACAGATTTGAGCCTAATCGGACAACAATTCAGCGGGATGGAGGAACCAACATCAGAGCGGTGAAATTCGAACCGAATCGTCATATCAAAAACCTCCACAGCGACAATAGATTTAATGACAAGCATTATTCAATGAGTTCCTCGGCCAATGATATCGGTAGGCACCCCGCCCGCCACCTCGAGAGGATGGCTTTTGAGGATATGATCACCCGGAGGATGGATGCTCTCCCAATTGGATGCTCAAGACTCCACAAACAAGCGTTTAGAGACGCAAATGGGACAACTTGCTTTGCTTTGAATGAGCTCTTGCGGAAGGAGCCGCATGAAGCTCGAGCCGGCCCTCGCCAAGCTCATGCGATCAGCATTTCTAAGGGTGATCGAATTTTCCAAATAAAGTGGGAGAGTCATCAAGCAAGCATCTGCAATCACGGAGGTTCGAAATAAGAAAGAGGCGGGTTCGAGGCGCATAAGTGTGAAACCACTTATACCCTCAAATACCACTTCCTACGGGTTGAAGCGAGAAGCGGGATCGGCAATTGAATGAGGATCTATGAGCTCTGTCCAAGGTGAATGTAAATTTGCCTCTTCTGGACATCATAAAAAAATGTGCGGCCTCGTCAAGTTCTTCAAAGAGCTAGCTTCGAAGAAGAGAAGATTTGGAGAAAATGAGAAGGTGATGATCTCAAGCATTAATTCCATCCTACTGACTGTTTGCCTCCCAAACTCCGGGATCCGGGTGGTTTTGTTATTAAGATTGCTTTGGGTAGCGGAAAGAAATTTACGGCATGCTAGATTTGAAATTGGGATTAATCTTATGCCCTATTCTATGTTCGGCGATTAGGATTGGGTGAACTTAAACCAACTAGAATGTGTGTACAATTAACCCGATAGGTCCGTGAGATACCACTAAGGGTATTGTCGAGATGTATTAGTTAAGATGGGTGGGTTGATTGTTCCGTCGATTTTGTCGTGTTGGATATGGGGATGTTAGGGAAGATGGGGTAGAACACTCACTTTTGTTGGGAGGCCATTCATGTACAACCAGACATGCTTTATTGATGTTAAGAATGGCACATTGAAAATGGCGTACTTGGTGAATCTGTCCTTCTCTACACATGATGAGTGTGATATCTCCCCTTACCGTGCATTGATTATCACGTTTCCATAGATCTTTGTTGATCCTTGGTGAGAATGTTTTATCGCAGGGGTATGAATGCAAATTTCTATAAGGAAAAGTGAAACGGATCTTGGATCGTGAGAAAGTTAACAAGGACTTAAAGTGGGAATGAAGGTCTTACTTCTTCGGTCTCGTTTGAAGCTATCCCTCGAGAAGCTCAAGTCGGGTGGAGTGGTCCTTACATCTTGGAGCAGGTGTTTCCTTCTGAAGATATTGCTTGGCGACCCCAGCTCAACAAATCATTAGGCTGTGAGCGGTCGTGAGTCAAGCCGTACTTTGATCATGAGGAGTCGGAAGAAGTGGAGAAGCGTTCGCTCGTGGGTCCCAATATCTTTGACGAATTATGTCGGACTCACGGCGTTAAGCGAGTACTACGTGGAGTTTACCGCGGATTTTCTTCATTTTTCTTTCTTTTTCTTTTCTTTTCTTTTATCCTTTGATTTATCTGGTTTTGTTATCGATCTTTCTCTGTTTATACAGCTTTTATAGTTGGTGACGTTTAAAAGATGTACATGGGCGTTCAAAGTTGGCGTTGAAGTTTTCCAGTTCGAAGGAATACGAAGCGATCATAGCGGCGCTCAATCGAACTGTCGTTCGAAGGAATCTGACCCGTTCTCGGTGGCGCAATCGTAGAACCAGGTTCGGAAGAATCTGATAGCTTTTCTCATCGGCGTTCAAGATTTGGTCGATAGCTTTTCTCGGTAGGCGTTCGGTGTGAACCGGCGTTCATAAAATAGGCGAGAATGAGTTTACGACTTGCGCTCAGGCAAACCGGCGCTCAACCAGCGGGAAGAGGCCCTCGAACGGCGTTCAAAGAACCCGCGTTGAACATTTATATCTTAAAAAAGAAAAAAAGAGAGGTGAACGGGCTGGTGGCCGGACATAAATGAGGGTTGTTGCCTATTTCCTTCCATTCGGTTTGATCGGTAGCCGCTCAGCGTGAAAAAAAAAAACAAGCGAGAGCTGCGCCCTCTCCTGCGTACCATGCTCTCGGTGGCGCTCGCCCGGCCGCCCGCGTCCCAGCGTCCGCTCGTCCGGCGTTCACTCACGAATGCCGTTCCCGCCCGCCCGCCTCTACGGTAGCGCCATCTCCGCCGCTCACCTGGCGTTCCTCGTGATGCGTAACCACGGCGCCCGTTCCACCCGAGTTCACTCCGGCCGGCGTTCGCTCCGGAAGCGCTCGTGTGCCCCACTATCTGCTTTCGCCCGTTAGCCCGCCTTGCCCGGTAGCGCCGTTTCTGCACCCCGCGCCACCGCCACCTCGGTAAGTGCGCATTCCCACAGCCGGCTCACAACCCGAGCCTCTCCCTCGCCTCTCGCCGTGCGCGCAAGACTCCACCTCATGCCTCCGCGTCGCGCTCCATCCAGGCGCTCAGTGGCCACAGTCGCGTGCCGGCGTTTTCTTTCGCGCCGAGCCTCGCTCGTGCAGACCCTCTACCACCGCACCTAGCTTGTTCACCTAGCTCCGAGCTCTTTCAGGGCATTTAAAAGCATGGTTAGCACAAAACCCTCTCGCTTCTTTGGCGAAGCAGCAAGAAGCGATTTAGGTGTTTCGGGATCCGTGAACAATCGGAAAATTCAGGAGACTTACTGATGCCCGTTAGCTATTCTTTCTCCCAAGAAGGTATTTTCTTCTCCGTTATTCGCCAAAAAGGATAAGTCACCCTCGTTCTTTTGATTGGTCTATTTTAGCTTCATTGGGTGTTGATGAGTGCTGTGAAAAGATATTTGAAAGTATGGAGTGCCTTGCTTTGGCAACTAGGGAAACCGAAGATGGTTTTAAGCATTTGCTTAGGGAATTTTGTGTGTCCTCGAGACCGGTGAAGATTTTAAGTGCGTTACGTCGGTTGGGGAGACTAGATTTGCAGTTACACCTAAGGTTCTGTGAGGTTTTGGGTTTTTCGTAGTAGCGGTTTTTCCTGATGTCTGAGGATTTCCCTATGGTGAGACATGGAAAATTTTAGCTGGTTTTGACAATTGGTCGTCGTGAGCACTCCTAGTGCCTTTATTCGAGACCCTGCTTTGGTTATCGCTCATAAGTTCCTAGCATACACCTAACAGGAAAGAGCTGAGCGATAAAGTGAGTGCTTATAGAGCTTTTCTTCTTGTGGTGTCTTTGTGAATAATAAGAAGGTTTGTGCAACGCCTTTCTTATGGCGTGAATTTGAGTATATGACACCAGTAAGGCCAACTCTCTTGAGCCAATACCGCTTTTATGCTTGGAAATACTTTGTGGGAGTGACTAGAGATGATATACACCTTGCTTCGTTTATTGAGAATCTTCCCATCACTTTCGGTGATTTCCGGTTGATTGCTTGACAGGGAACATTGCTTCCTTATGAAGCACCGACGTCTTTGTTCAGTATATCACATTCAAGCGAAATCGATCACGGGTCTAATGTCGGGACAGATACCCCGATGGATGAAGATTCGTGATGATCGAACCACGAAGAAGGACAAAGCGGCACCCATGTCACACCCTCCTTGCTTACCCTTCTCCCATCGGTCCCACAGCGCTTCGGTGGTCTTAGGGCTCATTTGATTCCATTTTTGGCGGTTCAGCGAGCCACTTCACGCGATTTGGGGACTTTAGCTCCTCCCGGAATCGAGCTTTGGGAATATAAGCGGCAGATGGGTCGACAATTCACGATCTTAATCAATCAATGACCGGGGTTTTGGAGAGTTCCGTGATGAGGTATTTCAACGTCTTGACACCCAATCTCGCCCGATTCAGCGATTTCGATCCAATCTTCACGGCGTTTGGGGATTTACGTCAAGATGTTCACGACGACTAGACACCCATGAGCGAGCATTTGGCCGACCTTCAAGCCCGGTGGGATGCCTGGTCCTATCCCACACCACTTATCCACCGCCACCACCGTCGGACCAACGGTGATGCTTCCTTTGTTGGAGTGATCGTTTTTATTTCCTTATTTCTTCTACTCGTCCTTATTTGGTGGTTAGTTGTTTTCCTTTGTGGTTTGTTTGTTTTCCTTGTCTTTTACGGTGGTTCTTTGCTGGGGCTATCCTTGGATCTCGATGTCCGTCCAGACCTCCTTTTCTACCACTATTATTAGGGAAGCCTCGTTCTCTTTTGGCCTCTTTTGTTGTTCATGTTTTGAGCTACGTGAGACGTTTCGTAATTATGTGTGAGGAGGAGTTGTTGATGATATATTTGTATATGTTGTGCTTGGGGTATGTGCATGATTGACACCATGGATCTATGCTTATTTTGTCATCTTGTACTCAAGTTTTTGTCTATGCGAACAAGTTAGGATTGTAATTTATGCACCTGAACTCTGTGGTATTGGTCAAACCTTGATGTGTTCTCGTTTATCTTGTGTTACGTTTTTGAAGTGCAATGTGAATTGACGGGATTGTGAGAATTGATCTTAAATCAAGGATTATTGATGTGATTTGTCCGACTAATGTTAGGGGGAGTGTTAACAGTGTGGTTACCTATATACTTGTTTCTTTTTATAAAAAAAAAAAAAATAAAAAAAAAATAATTGTTTTTATGTGAGATTGTCAAAACGGAGGATGGGATTATGCCCCTCTTTCTCGTAAATTGAGAAATGGGCATGGGAACCACGATAGGAGACTCGAGTTCATCGAGAATTCACCTTTCGACCATTGTTCCAAAATCTGTTAAGACTTTCTATGTTTATTGTTGAGATTATATAAATGAAGGATGGAATTCTGCCCCTCTTTCTCGTAAATTGAGAAATGGGCATGGGAAACCACGATAGGAGACTCGAGTTCATCGAGACTTCACCTTTCGAACATTGTTCCAAAATCTATTAATATTTTCTTTGTGTTCTCAAAAGAAACTTGTTGCTAAAGGTAACCATTTTAGTTAATTCACCCTAACGGAGAGTTGGAGTGCGAGCAAAAATGATCCTCTTGTTTATTTGACTTTCTCACAATCTTAGATTTGTTTCGCATTGACTTTGATTATGTATTCATCATATTTGGGGAATTTCAAAAGAGGTTTGATTGATTGGATTAAGAGTTTAAGTTGTATGAGTTATTTTCTACTCTTATTAGTATAGACTTTGTTTGAGGACAAGCAAATGAATAAGTATGGGGAGTTGTTTGGTTTGAATTTGTGCTGAATCTTGGTATTGTTTTGCATGTTGTCTTCATTAGTTTATCCCTTTTATGCCGTTAGTTCGATTATTATTTATCGTTTCGGACTTACTTGGTTCGTTTCAATGTTTTGCAGAAAATCGGCATTAAATAGGATGAATTGAATCTGCCAAGAATAATATATAATTGAAGAGATTTTTGACAGAGTTCATAGGCGGCGGATCGCCGTCGGAGTTCAAGCGAGGAAGAACGGGCCGAACGACAAAGTTGCGCCGACTTCCGTCAAGACGCACCGGACATTCACGCGCCATCACCGCTACCAAGACACTCCGCACGCCCAGGCATCCCAGCAAGCGCTCACTCCGGCGCTTCGAACCTACCTCGCGCAGAGTGGCCCACTTCACCGGCACGCCTTGCGCCAAGCGCCCGCCATTCGCGCATGCCGCCCGCCACACGCCGCGAGCAACGCCGGCTCACTCCGCGCGTGTTCCCAATTTCCCTCGCGGCCGGATTGAGCAGGCGGCTCATCGTCTTGCTCGCCTTGCGCCCGCCTGCGCCCGCCTCGCCACCTCGCGCACGCCTCGCCCTCTCTCACGCTGCTCATTTCAACCGTAGCTCGGTTGTTATATATAGGCTATTTTAGGTTATTTTCCGTAGTCGGATATTACGTATTTTTCTGGTTTCTCTCTCGAGCAGCGCTTGAGCTCTAGTTGATCTCGTTCTTCAATTTTCCTCAATTCGAGACATTGTTTAACGTCACATGTAATCGGTTTCGAGCTCATTTCAGTTTTATTCTGGATTCTTACAATACCTTGTAATTTTGGATTTGGATTGAAAGTAATTGATCAGCTATTTGTTCCATTGTTCTTGATCATTTGTTTACATATTGGTTGTTACTGCTTTCAATTAATCCTCGCTTGTTAGGTTCTTGATTAGTTCTTGTTTCCTGTTTAATAATCTGAATTCTATGCAAGTGGTGTTGAACTTTAAATTCATGTTTAATCGTTCTTTGTTGAATTTCATTGATCCTTGTTTGAAGATCTAATTTAATTGCTTTTGATTTGTTTCCTGTTCCTGTGTTTGGTAGTTAATCATCTTGGGTTTGACAGCCTCTAGTTTAGATCTATTGCTTTCGTAGTTTAGCTCGGGATTGACAACCCTGGCTTAGGTTTGCTGTTTAATTCTCGTGTTTGATTCCTCGTATGTTTCAAAAACCCATATTGGTGTTAGAGTGTTTAGGATTTAATCGTTTTCTGTGAGCAACACGAACATTAGGCCCTGTTAAGTTTTCCTTGAGAGACGACTAGGGTTAGCTTTCCCTACTATAACACCTCGTACGATTGCGAGTCAATTGAGAGTATACTTTTGGTTGAAACAAATAGCTGCAGCTCCGGCCATCCTTCGGTCTTCAGGGACCTCGGCTTTAGCCAATTCAACAATCAAAGCCTCAAGATTGGTGTCCCGGTCCACCGAGCACTCGCGGATCAAATCAGGGGTCAGCAAGACCGGAGAGGCGGCCAGGGCCTCCAGCACGGGCATGTCCTCCAGGCCAGCAGCGAGGACCTTCGCGTAGTGCCGCACCAAGGCATCTTCCTCCGTCACCTCATACCCATATTTGGACTTATCCAACTGCGGGTAATCCTCGGCGACTGTGTCAAGGGTGGTCGCTACCACGCGCTTGTTGAGCACGTCGGCCAAATCTCCGGCCAACCCGGAGAACCTCCTGGACAAGAACAACATTGCAGCAAGGTGCGGAGAATTCGCCTTGCTGGTTACCGCCTGCTTCCCGACGCCGGGTCGCTCAACCTCCACCTCGGCAAGCTTGCCTTTTACCTTCGACAAGGCGATCTCGGCCATCCGCCTCCGCCTGCCGTAACCCCCGCCCTCACTTTCTTCACCATCGCCAAGGCCTCGGTCTCTCTCTTCTTTGCCTCCCGAGCCGTCGCCTCGCCTCGCCCACCTCACGGATAAGGAGGTCTTCTCATCCTCTAGATCCTTGGAGTATCGAGCCACCTCGTCGAACCGAGCGACGACATCATCCAAATATTCCACCGCCCCGGTGAGCTCAGCCTTCACGAGCTCATACGCCTGCACATAAGTCACCCAGGTCAAAAAACTACATCAAAAGAAAAAATTAGTGACGTGTAAATTTCTCGTTACCACGGGGAATGTCCGACGCGCGGCCTGGCTACCGAGGACCTTGCAATCATCATCACCAACGGAAGTGTCAATGCATTTCCTTCTTTTAAGGGGTGGAGGAGAAGGCGACCTCAACCTAGCCTCAGGCCTCTCAGAAGAGACCGCAACCACATCCTTTGGTGTAGCCTCAGGCCTCTCAGAAGAGACCGCCACCATATCCTTCGGCGTAGCCTCGGGCCTCTCAGAAGAGACCTCCGAAACCGACCCCTTCCCCTTCTTGCCTTTGACGAAGTTCACTGAAAAGAGCATAAATACCATTTGAGAAAAAAGAAATTCAACAAGGAGCTCAAGACAAGCAAGAGGGCCTCACCCTTCACCGGCTCTATCGCGGTGGCAGGATCATAAGGGCTCAGCCCCGCAGCAGCAAGCTCGGCCTCGGTGAACACCTCGTCCACAAGACCGATTTTATCCAGTGCCTCCTCCAGGCCACCGAAGCTTTCATCGAAACTCGTTGGCAAGCTTATCCGATCGCCACCGAACTCTAAAGCTCATTAAAAGCGATAAAAGAAGAACTTTTCGATTCGAGATCTTCGATTTTGTCTTCGCTTTGAAGTTGCGACGGGGTGAAAAATAGTACCACCCCGAGCTGCTACCCTTCAGTTGAAAAAACCTGAGGACAAGCCCCAGGGTGAAAGGAAAATTATACCGATAGGCATAAACACCAAGGCAGGTCAAATGCCGAAAGGAATTGGGTGTTATTTGGGCAAGAGATATGCCGAACATCTCTTGGAGTTCGACATACACATATGCGTAAGGGAGGCGAAGACCTCTCTTAAGGCTGTCTTCGTATAAGGTGATAAACCCCTCCGGGGGAGCACTAGCCCTATCCCCCGGACGAGGAGCAACAAACTCAAAATCGGAAGGAATATGATATTGGGAGGCAAGCTCCCTTATATCCGATGTTTCTAATATCGAAGAGAACGAAGAAACCTTACCAAAATCACTAAAAGGGGGGAATCTAATGCTACGTACAATAGGAGGAAGACGGTCGCGAGTAAAAACATGTAAAACCGCCAGGCAGATGGCACTGAAACTTACTGGTTTATCATCAAAAGACTCTCTAGGAGACGAAGAAGAAGCCATGAAACTTACTGGTTTAAAGGTTGAGGAAGATGGCACTGAAACTTGCAAGGACGATAATGGCGACAGACGAGCTTTTTCAGATGACAAAGGGTTTTTACAGATTTGAATATGGAAATGTGCAAAAGTGATATGCGAAACAACGTATCGGGGAAGTTATTCCACATATGCGCTTTATCGGGAATCCAACCGCTGCCGCATTAAATGCACATTAAATGCATATCCGATTACATGACATCGAGAAAAATCCGTGTTCGCCTCGGCAGGGCGTTTCGCATTCAAGATAAGAACGCCGTATATCCAACCTCGACCATGAATTGCATAAACAACTTCGGCATAACGCCTCGGTAAGCAGAAAGCCAGCCGACGCGACCTCGGCATTACGACAAAGTGAACCTAACGGTAGCGCGACTTCGCGCACAACACCTCGAAAAGCGAGCCACTCGACAAAGCGACCTCGGAACATTGCCTCGGAAAGGCCATCCAGATAACACGTCGGCACCGAAGGGCCCCGATTCATCACACCGTGCATATCGGCAAACCACAACCCCAAACCCGTTCGACCTCACTGCGTCTTTTGGGGGGGTGTGATAGATATCTGCCCAACTACCTGGCCCAAGCAACATGCCCAATACAAGTAAGCCCGACATCAAGCTCGGCGAGCGGGTTCAAGAAGACTCCTAAATCAATGTGAGCGAAGATTCGGCCATATATAAAAGAATCCTAATTTGAAGAGAGATTGGAGGAAGATCCGATCCTAGAGGAGATCTCGGATTGAGGATCTAGGTCAATATATTTGTGTATAAATAGAGGCTAGATTGGACGAGAAAGATCATCTACACTTTTTGTAATCACTCCTCACATTATCAATACACGAATACTCTCTCTCTCTCCGTGGACGTAGATCTTATTCATAGATCGAACCACGTAAATCTTTGGTGTTCTTGTGCATTTAATTCCCTTACGAAAATAAGATCGATCAATAGTAGATTTTATTTTAATAATAAAAAAGGAAAGAAATACATCAATAAAACATATTGAATAAATTAGATATATTCTCCACATGAATTGTTTTTTTTTTTGAAAAAGGTGAAATTTGTAGAGAGCAAATGATATTTTTAATGTTCTACATATACTTTTGCTTCATAAGGCCGACCATATAGTTAAAATTAAATAAAATCCTACAAATACAAGGATCTCACATCTAAGAAAAAAACTGAATGAGAACAAACCCTGTAAAATAGTGGATAAAAGAGAATTTTTCAAAGTTCAGAAAGCTTATATCTTATCTACTTTCTCTATTGAGCTATTTTTAGGCATTATGCATTTGGTCTTTAACTTCACTGGTCTTCTTAGTTATTTAATTGTTGAGTTATCGTTATTTAACCCAAATCTCTTCACATTGTCATTGAGCTACTTATTCTTAATTACTTACATGATGATTTACTGTGATTTAACCCCTTCACATTCTCATAAAAATGGAATGCGGGGTTTTCGGAGGAATATTCTCCTTCGGGAACAAGGATCTCACTTAAATTGTGTACTTTGAAAATACCGAGAATCTTGAGGACTTGTTTGCATTCTAATAAATCAAACCTATGACATGAGAAGTTGTCTTTATGGAATTGGCATCTTAACAGGGAAGAATTGACAATGATGGTATGTGAAACTAAAAAAAAAAAAAAACAGACATGGGAAGAATTCCAATTTTTGCGCCCTTGTTGGTTTGATTCCGTTACCTGGAACAAGATGGAAAGAATTTGAGATGTCTAAGTTGTGGCATCTTCCGAATCTCATATGGCGCAATAATATGCACTCTGAAAAAACTCACTCATTATAATTAATGCTCGCATGTCATGATCGTACTTTGTTAAGGATAGTGATAGGATACGGCCCAACCACCAGGCCCAAGCATCAGGCCCAATATAAATAATCCTGACATTAAGCTCGGCCCAGACGAGTTCGGCCCAAGAAGACTCCTAAACCAGTGGGAACGCAGAAGATTCGGCCATATCTAAGAGAATCCTAATTGGAGAAGAGATAGGATTGAGATCCTATCTTAGAGGAGATCTTAGATTCAAGATCTAGGTCAATATAATTGTGTATAAATAGAGGTTAGATTGGACGGAAAAGATCATCTACACTCTTTGTAATCGCTTCTTACACTCTCAATACACATACTCTCTCTCTCTTGCCCCATGGATGTAGATCTAATTCAAAGATCGAACCACGTAAATCCTTCGTGTTCATCGTGCATTTATTTCCCTAACGAAATTAAGATCGATCACTGGCGCCGTCTGTGGCAAACGAAATTTTGTGTTTTCGATCAACCATTGTTTACAGGGAATCAATCACGACGATGTATACCAGAAGTCATGCATCCAGAGTCACCGCCGACAACAACAGCAATAACGGCGGTAAGACGCCGAGCTCGGCTTGGAAAAAGCCCGGTCCTAGAATCGACCCCCGAAGGGTATGTCCAAAGCCTCGACGAGCAAGGAAATCCCATCTTGCATGAAGAAGCAGAATACCAAAGCGAATGAGATCGCAACAGCAACCAAGGAGAACCTCCAGCTCCGCAGATGAACCTTGATGACGCCGTCAAGGGGTTTCTTGAGAAAAACAAGGAAAGCTTCCTCCAATACCTCGGCCAAGCACAAGGTCGGCGCATCCTCAAGAAAGGACGCCAAGCCTCGCTTAAACACGAGGCACTACGACGAGGTGGATCCCCAAAGATCCAAGTCATGGGCCATACCGCAGCACGAGTTGGGGCCCAAACCAACCGCGTAAGGACGAACAACGAAAGGATGTCATGACCGCCGCGAGGTCGGTCCCCGGTCATCAAAACGAAGTTCGAACGATGAACTCCGCCCCACTCTCCGTGAGGACGCTTCGACGGGTAATGGAAGATAGTCACCCCGCTCTCAAACGAAATACCGACACTCCACTCCCGCACAAATACCGGTACCGAGCATCGCCTTATAACGGACTAAGGGACCGCAGAAACTTTCTCTCGCAGCTCCAAGATAACATGATCAACCAACGCCGACACAATTCACATGTGCAAGCTCTTCCCGAGTTACTAGTCGACAACGCCCGCGGTGGTTCGGCGCCTACCTCCCGTAAGCATTGGTTCCTACCACGACCGATGGCGGCCTTCCATCGAAGGTTCTTCCGTAAGGTCGAGTCAAAACATCGTTGGCACATCTCCTCACCGTGAGGCAAAGCCGAGACGAGTCCGTTAGAGACTTTATGACCAGGTTCAACAAGGAATGCCTGAAAGTCGAAGACGTGAATGACCTCCTTATCATCTCGACCTTCCAAAATGGCATCTTGTCGGGGGCCTTATACAAAGAGATCATCAAGTACGAACCCCGTACTGCGACAGAGCTGTGGCGCATAGCCGACCGGTTCGCCAAAGCGGACGAGGCTTATAGAAAGAAGCGCGAAGCAGAAAAGGCGGAACCCTCTGATAAAGGAAGGAGAAACGAGGGACGGGGAGACCGAGGCCAAGGCCGACGGAGTGCCTTGGAAAGAATACGTCGCCCAATAGAGTCCAGGCTCGGACCACGTAACACCTCGGAACGACCTCAATATAATCCTTTGACGAAGCCAAGGGCAGAGATCTACGAACTCCACATGAATATGTTCGAGAAGCCTCGACCAATGACAGGGGGGTCAAAACACCGAACCAAGGACAAGTACTGCTATTTCCATGAGGATTACGGGCATGACATGGAGGAGTGCAGAGACCTCATGGGAGACATCGAGATGTTGGTACAGGACGGAGTCCTGAAAAAGTACAAAGGGCAAGGCCGACGAGCTGGCCAGTACGAAGCCCCCACCAAGTCGGGAAGAAGGAAGGAGAGAGGGAAATTGTGCCCTCACAAGAAAAACGGCGCGACATCGACGAAGAAGGGAGACGAAGAACCCCAATACGATGGGGTCATCTCCACCATCACGGGCTCCCTCGTGGAGTTACAAAGTCCTCTCAAAGTCAGTCTCAAGTCCCCACACCTCCGAACCTCGTCAACAAGTCCCAGGCACCTCCTCCGACGACGACCCCGCATTCCGCAGAGTGCCCCACCAGACGCATTGGTGATCCGCGCAAGGGTCGCAAACAAATTGGTGAAGCGCATATACATCGGATGGCAGTGAATCGCGAGCATCCTCTTCAAGGAATGCTTTGACAAGTTAGGAGTAGAGGAGCGCCTTGCACAAGCACCGCCAACACTTCAAGCTTCGTCTTGCAGAAGACGCGCCTGCACGGAGTGATTGACCTACCCGCCACAAGAGGGAAGAGCACGACGAGCTCTACTAAAGTGATACGATTCTTCGTGGTCGCCCACCGCCGACAACATCATATTTGGGCGAGACCGGGCTGAACGCAAAGAAGGGGCTGAACGCAGCGCGTGTGCTCAACCTACCACCGACAATAAAAATCCCTACAAGAGGAGGAGTAGCCGTGATCCGGGAGACCGTAGGCTGCTAAGGAATGCATGCAGTGCCCGCCGAGGTCACAGGACTTCGTCCAAAGACCATGCAGTATAGCAATTAAAGAAACCTGAGGAGTTGGAACCGGGAAGGACGCCGCCTGCCCCCGAGAACTCGGTAGAGGAGGTCGCACTGTATGAAGACAAGCCATTCAAGGTCGTCAAAGTTAGTTCTTCCGGGGTACCTCAATTAAGGAAACAGATAATCCAACTCCTAAGGGAATTCAGAGACGTGTTCGCTTGGTCACCCCTTGACATGGCCGGGGTCTCACCAACTATTATCACCCACCGTCTCAACATTTGACCCGAGTGTGAAACCGCCTCGCAAAAGCAACGGATTTTTGCAAATAACCAATCAAGTCATCCATGATGAGGTGAATCAATTATTAAAAGCTCGCACAATCGCTCAAGTCAAGTATCCGACCGGATAGCCAACCCAAAGATGGTGAAGAAAGGAGGAGGGGATGGCGAATGTGCATCGATTACACCGATCTCAATAAACATTGCCCAAAAGATCTATTACCCTTCCCAATATCGACAAGAAGGTTAACGCTTTGGTCGGTACGTAAGTCTTCACTTTCTCGACTTATACATGTGGATATCACCGTGTCTTGATGGATGATGAAGACGCCGCCAAAACAACCTTCATTACATGACTTGAGTCTTTGCATATAAGAAGATGCCATTCGACTCAAGAATGCAGGGCCACCTATCAAAGAATGGTGGACAAAATATTTCACCCCACATAGGTCGAAATGTGGAAGTGTACGAGATGACATCGTCAAAAGCAAGGAGGAAGCCGCATGTGTTGCCGACCTTGAGATTGTCCTCGGCTTACTTAGAAAAGTCAACCTAAAGGTAAACCCTAGAAATGCACGTCATAGCTCAATCCGAAAGTTTCGGTGTTGGGTCACGCGAGGTTAAAAGCCAACCCGGCCAAGGTTCAAACCATTATGGATATGAAGATGCCAAGACAATCCACGACGCATATAAGTGACAGTGCATAGCCGACCGAGCGTTTTCTTTCAAAAGCCGTGGATAAGCAAATGCCCTTCTTCAAAATACTCAAAAGGCTCCTGAGTTCTCCCGAATGATATACACAAGTCTCGCTTTTGAAGATCTCAAGAACTACATCGCCAAACTCCCACTATATCCGTCCCGAAGAAGGAGAGGTCCTTTCCCTATACCGCCGCCGGACGAAACCATAAGTGCTTGAGTGAGAGGAAGGACGTTAGCTCCCCGTATTTCATCACCGAGCACCGAAAGGACCGTAAACAAGGTATCGCCTTTGAGAAACTCGCCTCGGCATTAGTAAATGCCGCAGGAGATTACATCCATACTTCCATGCACATCCCATACAAGTTCTCACCGATCACCCACTTCGACAAGTATTGACGGCCGTAAGCCTCGTGGAGAATTGCGGCGGGCAATCGAATTCGCTTAACGCGATATATCTTTTGCCCCACCAAGCCATCAAGGTCGCCTCGCGCACTTCCTTGTCGAGGCTAACTTCACCGAGAAACCGAAACCCACCGAGTCCAGATAGACAATGCCGTCAACCAATAGATAAAACATCAAAGGATTGCCGGCAAGTCTACGCTGACGGGCTCGGGAAAATGCAGTAGCGGAGCGTATCTTACTCCTAGGACCGGATGGCCAAGGATCACACGCACTTCGGTTCGCATTCAAAAATACGAACAACGGTGGAATACGAGACCTAACTCAGGGACTTCGCCTAGCTCAAAGCCTTCAGACACGAGTAGCGAAGTTCACGGAGGACTCTCAAGTCATAGTGAGCCACATTTTGGGGAAGTACGAGGAAAAAGGCAACAGGATGAAGAAATACCTTGAAAAAGCCAAAAGCCTACAACAAGCATTCTCACATTTCCAGTTGGTTCGTATCCCAAGGGAACGAAATAGCCGAGCTGATGTCTTAAGCAAACTGGCTCATCGTCGATGAACTCGCCAGTAGAAGAAGTCTGAAACAGGAGCATAAACGATGATGATACCGGAGCCGAGGTCAATATAGTCTCTGATGACGAACCCAATTAGATGACTCCCATTCGAGAGTACCTGAAGAAAGGTGAACTACCCCATGATAGGCTCGAGGCTAGAAAAATCTTGAGCAAGTCTCCGATATATACTGAGCAAGGAGTCCTCTATAGAAAATCATACCTCCAACCTCTCCTAAGGTGTTTGGGTCCGCATCGAGCCGATTACGTATCACGAGAAGTACATGAGGGATCATGTGGAAGTCACATCGGACCCGGTCTTATCGAAGAAAATCATGCGATGGGGATACTATCGCCAACAATGTTCCGTGACTTAATCGATCACGTGAAGAAATGTCCGGCGCCAAATCATGGAAACGCGTCGAGGCTACCTCAAACCGACTCGCCAAAGATGCAAAGCCCTCGCCATTTATGCAATGGGGATCGATATCGAGGTCCTTTCTGCAAAGCTCCGTGGCGCTTAATTCCCGATTGTCGCGATCGACTACTTCACTAAGTGGTGGAAGCCGAACCCTCGTGAAAATCACGAGCAAAAAGCCCTCAACTTCGCCCTGAAAGAACATCGTGTCGCTCGCATCCCTCATATCCTTATTTCAGATAATGGGACACAACACGGATAAAGTATTCAAAGAATGGTGTCAAGAGCTTCAATCCAAGAGAAATTCACCGTGGCTCATCCTCAAGCAAATGGTCAAACCAAGTCACCAACAGACAATCGTGAAAGGACTCAAACTCGCCTTGACCGAGTAAAGGGCAATTGCGGAAAATTTACCATAAGTCCTATGGTCGCATCGCATCACACCGGACATCGAACGGAGAAACACCCTATAGCTTGGCATTCGAACCGGCAAGGATCCTCCGCAGATCGGTATGCCGAGCCCCGCACTATCTACTTTTCGGTCAAGCAAATGAGGAAAATCTACGAACCGATCTAGATCTACTCAAGAAAAGAGACCTCACCTACATCGTAGAAGTTTCGGTATAAGCAACAAGTAGCTCGGTATTACAACCAAGATGCCAAGTCCCGACAATTCCGAGTAGGCAACCTCGATCTCAAATAATGAAGTCAAGAAGCCACAAAGCTCGGCAAACCGGAAGCCACGGGAAGGACTCACCGGGTCAAGAAGTCCTCTAAAAGGATCGATAAGCTCAATCTTTGATTATCACCCCGTCCCGCGCTTCGTCAGATCCGAATCGGGCGAGCCTCCCGACAAATTATTGATACGCACTCAAGACTGCCTGCCGTGTCCGACGCCTGGGTACCTCCCGGATGTTATTTTGCCTGCTTCAACTTTTTCGACCATGTTCCAATTCTAGATAAAATTACTCCTTAACCTGCACCACACAAAACCACAAAAAGAAATCAAAACGCAAACAAAGACAAAACCAAAGGAAAACACAAACTAAACATAAAGAAACATGGGTTGCCTCCCACGAAGCGCTTGTTTACTATCATTAGCTTGACAAGAATAAATCATGACGATTATGGTCACGACGGAAATAGATTCCACCGCTGAAGGAGGTCGGACCCCTTCCACATAGGCTTAACACGCTGGCCATCGACCTCTAACCATTCATCGAATTTTCTTTTGTGAGCACAACCGAACCATACGGCTTCACTTCCTCGATAATGAACCGCCACCCAACGAGACTTCAACTTCCCGAATAAGCTTCACCGGAATTGAATAATAAAACCTTCATACCGGCTTCAAATCCTTATGCACAATGTGTTTGTCGTGGATGGCCTTCATCTTTTCTTTGTAGATTCAGGCATTGTCATATGCCTCATTACGTAATTCTTCAAGCTCCGAGAGTTGTAACATCCGGTGCTGGGAAGCATCTTGTAACTCCAAAGAAGTGGTTTTGATGGCCCACAAGGCCTTGTGCTCAATCTCCACCGGAAGATGGCACGCCTTCCCAAACACCAAACGATAAGGACTCATTCCAAGAATGCTTTTGTATGCGGTGCGGTACGCCCATAGTGCATCGGGTAGTTTGGTGGACCAATCTTTCCGAGAAGGTTGGACCATTTTCTCAGATCCACTAATTGTCGATTGCTAGTCTCGTTGTCCCGATGTCTGGGTGGTAAGGCGCCACCTTGTGGTTAATCCCACTCTTTCATCAACTTCTCGAACAACTTGTTGCAAAATGCTTCCTTCATCACTAATGATTGCTTTATGAAACCAAACCTGCACAAGATATTCTCCCCGCACAAACTTCAAGACGATATAAGAATCACATGTCCTAGTAGGGATAGCCTCGAACCACTTGGACACGAGTCAACGGCAAGCGTAATATATTCAAAACCAAAAGATTTAGGGAAGGGTCCCATGAAATCAATTCCATACATCAAAAATTTCTACAACAAGAATATTATCGGTGGCATCTCATTCCGCACCTATAGATCCTGCATACCACATCGATCACAAGCAAGGTAGAACGCTTGGCTTTTCAACAATGATGGCCAAGAGAACTCGATTGAGGACCTTGAACGCAGTCTTTGTTCACGAAATACCTCCATAATTACCATTGTGGCATTTTTCCAACACTTGAATTGCTCTTCCTCAGAACACATCGACGGATCAAATCATCCTTCCCGACTTGAACAGATATGGCTCGTCCCTGTAAATATTGCTCACAAGGTTAGAAAACGCTTCATTTCCCGAAGGTTAGAAGAGGTCTCATTTCCCACAAGCAAGATAATTCACAATGTTAGCGAACTGACGGGAAGATGAGACCGCAAAAGCATTTTCTTAAGGAAAATCATTAGCAATAGCCTCATGCAAGAGTTTAACACTGGGATTGAAGACGAGACAAATGACCAGCCACACAATTCTCACTCCCTTCCTATCCTTAATCTCTAAATCTAATTTTGAAGGAGAAGAACCCAACGGATCAACCTAGGCTTGGCTTGAGGTTTGGTTAACAAGTACCTTAAAGTCATGGTCACTATGAACAATCACTTTAGAACCTATGATATAAGAGCTAAATTTTTCTAAAGCAAAACCACAAATAACATTTCTTTTTTAGCTTGTCGGTAATTCACCCGCATGATTCAAGGTAGAACTAGCATAGTAAATTACACGGAGCATCTTATCAACACGCTGTTCTAAAATGCCCCTACAAAGATGATTGCATAGCATCACACATGATCTCAAAATGCTCATTCCAGTCTGGGCTACAACCACGGGGCACTAGTCAACTTCTTTTCAACACGTAGAATGCATGCATACAATCATGATCAAACACAAATGGCACGCCTTGGGCAAGCAAACGACACAAGTGGTTGAGAGATTTTGAAAATCCTTAATAAACCTACGATAGAAACCCGCATGCCCTAAGAAACTCCTAATCCCCTTAACGTCAACAGGTGGGGGCAATTTCCCTATAACATCAATTTTGGCCCTATCCACCTCAATCCCATCACGAGAAACCAAGTGTCCGAGAACTATACCGCCTTAACCATGAAATGACTCTTTTCCCAACTTAAAGTTAAACGACTCTCAACACATCTATTAAGCACATGATCAATTTTAGCTGCTACCATCAAACGAGGAACCAAAAATGTAAAGTCATCCATAAATACCTCCATGAAGTCGCCGATCATTTCGAGAAGATGGACATCATGCACCGCTGAAGGTTCCGTGCATTGCAAAGACTAAACGCATACGGCGGTAAGCAAATGTCCCATGCCGGCTCGTGAACGCCGCCTCGATTGGTCTTCCTGAGCTATGGCAACCTGATAATATCCGCATAAACCGTCAAGAAAACAATAAAATCGTGTCCGGTTAACCTATCAAGCATTTGATCAATGAAGGGTAGAGGTGTTGGATTTGTATACTGAAAGCGGTATGGTTGAGCTTGTATACAATGTTTCGTTACCACTATTACAATCTCCTATCCGAATTGATTACTTGATTGCATATATCCGTGTCCCTTATCTCATATATGTTAGATCATACAAGGTGTAGAAGATCACGTAAGTCCGTATGATTGGTCAAGCTTAATGAGATATAAAAAGAATCACACCGAGACAACTTGAGGACGAGTTGTCGCATAGTCATGTATAGATAAGAAGTGACTTGACTTGGTTGTTTGTCTATGCCGGTACGCCTCGACGTATTGATGGATCACAAGTGAGATGAGTTCTTCTATCCGACCGCCGTGAAGAACCAAGATCTCGGTGACTTACGATGATCTAAACCTCGATAAGGTATTAGGTGAGTATGAGTTGTCGACCATCACTTCGACTTGTTATGGATGATGGTTATATGTTCTAACCCAATATTCTCCGTGATCTCGGGTGGTGGCGTTTTGTATGTCATGCTAGTTATCCAGACGAGTCACCGTATCCGCTTAAGATGATGACGCCCCTTATGAGCTCAAAAGGTTTATTGTACTAAACCCCGCAGTTGAGTTAGCTCAAGCACAATAATAAGGTCGAGTGGTACTACTTATGAATTAAAGATATTAATTATTTTAAGCAATGTAATGCTCTAAATAATTAATGGACGCATGATATCTTAAATACGGGATTCAGAATGTCTAAGTGCAAGCCCGACTCACCTTCGTAATAAAGGGTAAGTCAAGATTTATTCTCTAGTGGCATGAATGAATGTTTATAAATTAATTTATGTTCGGTCCAACATAAGATAATTAATTTATTTGAGGCCCATCTTTATTCCTCAGATTTGATCCTCGGCGGCCCATCCAGCCCATCGCTTAGTGAAAATCGCCCTCTCTCTCTATGGCAAGGATTTGATCCTCTTTATCCATAAGGATATTATTATATTTATGGATATGCATGGATCCTTTCCTAATGGGATTATGGTAATGCATTATAAATATAAGGTAAGAGATAAGATCAATGTTAATCCTCAATTTTAACCTACCATATTTTTCGAGAATTCCCATAGAGCTTGGGAGAGATTCTCAAAATTGTGAGAGAGATAGGTGATTTTCTCAGCATTCTCCATAGATCGCCCTCACTGACGCTGGAGATTGGGCAACCGGATACGCCCGTAAGATCAAAGCACGAGTCTCGATCCGCTCATCCCCTCATCCCCGATTCAAAGGTAAACACGAAAACCCCTACGTGTTGCAATTAATTATATAGACGCATGCTAGAATATAATCAATGTATGGTGAATTAAACATCCAAGATAGATCCTCGGAGAGGTTAAAATAAGATTTTACACTTGTATCGAGCCCGATCGTAATTCGCTCGCTGGATTAATTCACGCTTGATTATTACGCGCAATTAATTAATTGTTGAACTGCTGCTCATCGTGGCTCGCTTTTATTTTTGTCGATTTTGTTTTTCACCACGAAAATCCGTGGTTAGATTAGATTTGTTTTTCTCGTAAATCTTATCCGTAAAGAAGAACGAAGACGAAAGCACGAAGAACGAGACGACGAAGACACGCCGGAGAAACCGACGTACGGCGCGGACGCGACGCCGCCGCAATCATACGCTGCTCTCGGCGAGACGGGGGACTCGACAAGCATCGCCGCGGCATGGGCGGTTATTCTCACGCAGACGCTGGCACGCCCGACGCCGAGCGCGGCGAGCCATCGGACGAGGTCATGCACGCCGCGGCAGCAGGCGCGCGGCGACGCGGGCGCGAAGCGTTGCACGGACGCCTCGGTAGCGCCGCCACGCGCGCATGATACCGCGGAACCTCGTCTCGTCCTCGGCAGGGCGACGCGGCGACTCGCGAGTCGACCTCGCAACGCAGCAGCGACGCTGAATTAACCTCGGCAAGCGCTAGGCGACCTCGGCAACAGGCAGCGACTCGGCGACTGACCTCGGCAGCTAGGCAACCTCGACAGTGTCGGCAACCGGCACGCCGGTAGGTCGGCAGCCGGCGACTAGGCGAGCTCGGCAGAAAACACGAGCATGCGGGCACGGCGACGGGCGCAGATTCGCCGAGACACCCGGCGCCATGAGCCACCGCAGTCGCGAGGTCAATCACGGCAGACGTGCTTCAAGCAACGGGCGAGGACGCCACAAGACGCATGCTCGACGGTCGCGGTCGCTTTTGCGATCGCGAGGCAGCCCGCGAGGCGGCGGCGCGCGCGAAAGGTCGGTACGCGCATGGTCGTGCCTCAACGCGCGCCCAACCCATTTTGGGCCGATCCGCCCGCACTGCTTTTTCCAAATTTCAAACCCGATTTTTCGCCCGAATCCGCTTTTGACGAATCCGTCCGCTCCCGCACGCGAGGCCTGCTTTCAAAGATTATGAAGATCTGTACTTTGCAATTCTATGTAATAGATTAGCAAGAAAGTGCAGTGTTCCACGAGTGGGCCACGGCGAACGCTTTTATTTTATTTTAATCGCTCATCGCATGTCGTGGATGTTTAAATTATGCGTAAGCATGCTATGTATGTTTAAATTACGTAGACAAACATATTATATGTTTTCGTGATTGATGCGCATAGTAAGCATGCTAGGTTTATCGCGCTTTCAATCATATTTTAGAATTTCATGAGCATGTTTTACATGTTGAGTTCTATAGAAAAGCATGCTAGATTACGTGATCTGCATGGACAAACCTTTGAAACAAAAGACTAAGCAAGTAACCCGACATATTAATTTTTCAAATTAAATGTCAAGACCTCCACTTTTTGATCTCTAAACAAAGTGAGACGACCGTGAGTAAACGCCCACACGCGCGGCTTGCTTGCACTGCTTATCATAAGTTTGTTAGATGAGATTTCTAAATAAAACTTTTAAATCTATTGAGAAGTGGAGTTTCATGTAAACGCCCACACGCTGCGGGCTTGTATGTGCGATTTTCATAAGTTCTCTAGAGATAGTTTTAAAAGGAGATAACAAAAGAATTTGAATTGGAAGCGGTATGGTCCGAGTGAGTATGCCAATTCTAAGAATTCATTTTCTGCTGTTAAAATTGTGGTCATTGCTTAGACATCACCTCGAGTACAACTTCCCGCGAAGTCCCTTCTTGCGATAGTGATGTGGTCTAGTAAGGTCCAATCATTAATTTCATTTGTCATAAGGATAAGTTGACATGGATTGAAATTAAACGACTAAAAGGTATATTTTAGTCTGGTCGAGGGTTCATGTAAACGCCCACACGCTGTGGCTTGCATGTGGGATTCCTCGGCGATTGAGGTTTCAATCAATATTGTTTTATCAAAAGGTTACAATATTGTTGTTACGAATTATGTGCGATCGTATGCTTATGTGTTTACATTGTCTTTTCGTGATATGTCTCTTACACCGATTATCAATATGCTCGCACAAAATCCCTTTATCCGTCCAAATTTTATCGAGTGGAAACGAAACATGGAATATGTTCTTATCACAAGAACACATGTTTGTTCTCACTACTCCTAAACCCGATGCCCTTACTGACGCATCGACTAATGAGCAGCGAGAGTCAAGCAGACTTTGGCATAAGTCGAACAATATGGCCAAATGCTATATGATGACTACAATGTCCAAAGGCTTGCAGCCCAAAGATCACGATGGTAGACGCGATCGAAATATGGTCAAGTCTCGAGAGTAAGTTTGGGCAATCGGATCGACAATCCGCTTCCACACAATGAGAGAAATCTTGCGGTAAGATGGAAGAAGGAAGTTCGGTCCATGAACATGTCTCCCACATGACTCATCTCATGGATAGTCTTGATCAGCTTGGGAGGAGGTATTGACGGCGGCCAAGGTCGATATCATCCTCAACACACCGCCCAAGTCTTTTGAGAACTTTCGTGAATGCGATCATGAGCAAGACCGAGTATACACTTAGTCGCTGTTTAATGATCTCGTGGTCATGAAGGAGTCATGGGTAAAGGAGCACATGCTCTGCTAGCACATCTAGGGGCCCAAATTTTCCGCTGAAAATGGAAAAGAAAAGGGCACCAAAGGTGGTAGAGGCAAGGAAATAGTGGGAGTAATGGGAACAAGAACATGATGCCACCGGAGGCTTAAAGAAGCCAAAGGAGAAGGGCAAGTGCTTCAAGTGCGGCAAGATCGGGCATTGAAGGCCAAGTGCCCTATGCTCAAGGCTCAAGGTACGCCATTTGCTTTAGTAACGAAACATGTTTAGCAACTTGTTCTACCCATTCTTGGGTAGTAGACACGGTGCGATCGATCATGTTTGTTACACCTGCGTGGGTTCCCGCGACAAGGAGTCGAGTGATGGCGAGATAACGATCTCCATGGGCAACGCGGCGAAAGTCGAGGCCGCTATAGCTTGGAGATGTTACTTTATGTTTTGAGAGAACAGCTTTAGTTTTAAAAGACGCTTTATATGTGCCGGATTTTCTAGGAACCTTGTTTCTGCTTTCAAATTATTTATTCATGGATATTCGTTATTTTTGATAGTGGTGTTTCTATCATAAGAAATGACGGTTATCTCGTGTTGGCACATTATATAATTCGCTTTATACTATTTCGCAAAACATAATACCTATAACTATGTTGCATCTACGCCAAACCTTAAAAGAGAAAGTTTTTCAAGAAGATGACACCACATTTCTCCGGCATCTTAGATTAGGTCACATCAATCTAAATAGGATCCAAAGACCGGCTAAGAATGGAGCGCTGGGTAATCTCACGCCATCTGCTCCCACCGCGAATCCTGTGATAGAAGGAAAGATGTCGACTGCACCCTTCAAGGCGGGGGTTATAGAGCCAAAGAAGTGTTGAGCTAGTCCATTTCGACCGTGTGGACCGATGTCCACACAAGCTCGTGGAGGGTACGGTATTTTGTCACTTTCATCGACGACACCAAGGTACGGATACATATACCGCTTCACCGCAAGTCCGAATGCTTTGAGAAATTCAAAGAGTTTAAGGCGAAGTGGAGACGAAGCTGGTAAAGTATCAAGTCATCATGGGTCCGATCGCTGTGGCGAATACCTCAAGAACGAAGTTTATGGACTATTTGGTGCAAGTGGGATTACCTCCCACCACTACACCGGCACACCACAACAAAATGGTGTGTCGAGCGAAGAAATAGAACTCTTTGGAAATGGTTAGATCAATGATGAGTTATGCAACATCGCCTATTTCGCTCGGGGTATGCCTTAGAAACGGCGCATACTTGCTAAATCTAGTACCATCCAAGTCACCGAAAAGACCCTTTCGAGTTGTGGTTTGGGCGAAGCCTCAGTTTAAGCCACATATGATATAGAGCAGCCCAAAGACATGTGCCGAACAAGAAGGCCGATAAGTTGGAGGCTAGATCCGACGCAAGGTCGTTTATCGCTATCCTAGAGGAACGAAGGTGGTTTATTCTATAGTCCTAAGGATCAAAGGTCATTATTAAGACTAATGCCCGATTCTTAGAAGAGGATTATATGACAAACCATAAATCCAAAGTTGAAATCATTCTTCGTGAATTAGAAGATGATCGATTCCACCACCGACAGGCCAAAGGTACGAGATGTCGAGTTCAGTGGAGGATCGACACCGATACTTCAAGAAATTGAAGTGGGTCGAGTTCCACCGAGATACCGACCGCATGTGGTACCTACCCAAAGAAGTTGTGCAAGATAGAGAACCACAAGTTATCGCACCCACCGCTGCTATTGTGCCAAGAGCGCCGTCAGTAGTGGAGGGTTGTTCGTCAACCCGAGCGATTTATGTTCGTGGGTGAATCTTCGATTTAGTCCCGGAAACGAACAGCAATAATCGACCCATGGACATACAAATGAGGCGATACAAGACATTGATGCAAGATCATGGCACACCGCTATGGACTTAGAAATCGAGTCCATAACAGCTATGGATGTATATGAAAAGACACCTCTACCATATGGCAAGGAAGCCATAGGTAGTAAGTGGGTATACAAGAGGAAGAGAGATTCAGATGGAGAGGTTTCGCTTTTAAAGCCGTGCTTGTGGCGAAAGGGTACACTCAGATTGAGGGCATCGATTTCGATGAGACCTTTCACCGTAGCAATGCTCAAGTCCATCGTAATTCTTCCGCCATAGCAGCCCACTCAACCTAGAGGTTTGGCAATGGATGTGAAAACCGCTTTTCAAACGGTTACCTTGAGGAAGGTAGAGACATCTATATGCAAAGAACCCGGTTATGTGGTGAAGGTGAAGAGCATCTAGTATGGAAGCTTAAGAAGTCCATTTATGGGCTTAAGCAAGCCTCACGATCCTCGAACTTACGCTGACGAGGTGGTAAAGTCCTATGGATTTACCCAGCTGCCTAGCGAGAGTTGTGTGTATCGCTTAGATGTCAACGTGATGTGGTATTTCTCGCACTTTATGTAGATGACATTCTTCTAGTCAGCAACAATGTGAAGTTGTTATCGACGAAAGAGTTGGTTATCCGATCGCTTCAAATGAAAGACTTAGGAGATGCAAAGCAACATTCTTCTTATCGGGATCAAGGTTTACCGAGATCGCAAGAGGAAAATGTTGAGCTTATCTCGTGCGCCTTACATTGATACCGTGATTACTGCTTTAGTATGCGCACCGCCAAGAAAGGATTACTACCTTCGCATATGGCGCCTTTATTCTAAGGAGCAACACCTATGACCAAAGGAGAGATAGAGGAATGAGACAAGTTCCTTACGCTCCGCCGTAGGAAGTCTCATGTACGCAATGCTATGTACGAGACTCGATATCTCGCTATGCGGTAGGCATAGTAGCTAGATATCGCCTAACCTCGACAAGCTCATTGATCGCAAGAAGCATATACCAAGCACCGAAAAGGACTCGAGATTATAGGTCGGTTTACCATGCGATAGTCTAATGCCTTGGGTTATACTGCACTGGATTTCCAAGCCGACCGTGATGAGAAAAGTCTACCTCAAAGCTATGTGTTTACCTTGGGAGGTGGAGCCGATCCTCAATGGAGTGCAAAGCAATGATGCATTGCGGACTCTACCATGGAAGCCGAATATGTAGCCGCCTTGAGGTCAAGCATGAGGTCAGATGGTTCAAGAACTACTCATGGATCTAGGCGTGGTACCGGTTTGCCCAAGAGTATCATAGCCATCGTGATAACTCAAAAGTGGCAAACTCAAGGAACCACGGACCCACAAGGCGACTCAAACACATAGAGAGAAAGTACCATGTCATACGAGAAATCGTTAGACGAGGGACGTATGATTGAAAAGATTGATACGACGGATAACCCAGCGGATCCATTCACAAAGAGCTCGCCGCAAAAGTCTACGGCGCACGCTCGAGGACTCGATTGCGCTGATGGCACCCACTTAGAAAGGAAACTTTGTATAAGTGGGAGAAGCAAAGTGATGGTTTTGTTTGTAATAGCTAGTAGAGACACATTGTATACTAAAAGTTTGCTTTAGTATAAGTGGGAGATTGTTGATTTGTATACCGAAAGCGTATGGTTGAGCTTGTATACAATGTTTCCTGTTACCACTATTACAATCTCCTATCCGAATTGATTACTTGATTGCATATATCCGTGTCCCCTTATCTCATATATAAGTTAGATCATACAGGTGTAGAAGATCACGTAAGTCCGTATGATTGGTCAAGCTTAATGAGATATAAAAGAATCACAAATGAGACAACTTGAGGACGAGTTGTCGGTATAGTCGCGTATAGATAAGAAGTGACTGACTTGGTTGCTTGTCTATGCCGGTACGCCTCGACGTATTGATGGATCACAAGAGACGAGTTCTTCTATCTCGACCGTCGGAAGAACCAAGATCTCGTGACTTACGATGATCTAAACCCCGATAAGGTATTAGGTGAGTATGAGTTGTCGACCATCACTTTGACTTGTTATGGGTGAGGGTTATATGTTCTAACCCAATATTCTCCGTGATCTCGGTGGTGGCAAAGGTTTCAGATGTCATGCTAGTTATCTCAGACGAGTCACCGTATCCGCTAGGATGATGACGCCCCTTAAGGAGCTCAAAAGGTTTATTGTACTAAACCCCGCAGTTGAGTTAGCTCAAGTACAATAATAAGGTTGAGTGGTACTACTTATGAATTAAAGATATTAATTATTTTAAGCATCTGTAATGCTCTAAATAATTAATGGACGCATGATATCTTAAATACGGGATTCAGAATGTCTAAGTGCAAGCCCGACTCACCTTCTAAATAAAGGGTAAGTCAAGATTTATTCTCTAGTGGCATGAATGAATGTTTATAAATTAATTTATGTTCGGGCTGAACATAAGATAATTAATTTATTTGAGGCCCATCTTTATTCCTCAGATTTGATCCTCGGTCGGCCCATCCAGCCCGCTGCTTAGTGAAAATCGCGCCCTCTCTCTCTACATGGCAAGGATTTGATCCTCTTTATCCATAAGGATATTATTATATTTATGGATATGCATGGATCCTTTCCTAATGGGATTATGGTAATGCATTATAAATATAAGGTAAGAGATAAGATCAATGCTAATCCTCATTTTTAACCTAGCATATTTTTCGTGTATTCCATAGAGCTTGGGAGAGATTCTCGAAAATTGTGAGAGAGAGATAGGTGATTTTCAGAAGCATTCTCCATAGATCGCCCTCACTGACGCTGGAGATTGGGCAACCGGATACACCCGTAAGATCAAAGCACGAGTCTCGATCCGCTCATCCTGCTCATCCCCGATGATTCAAAGGTAAACACGAGAAAACCCTACGTGTTGCAATTAATTATATAGACGCATGCTAGGAATATAATCAATGTATGGTGAATTAAACATCCAAGATAGATCCTGAGAGGGTTAAAATAAGATTTCCTACAAGAGGAAGTCTGACGAGCTCCTTCTACCAAGGTGATGCGATGCATACACGCATGGGTTAATACCACTGATATCACCAAACTCCACCAAGGCAAGCTTGTTCCTCTTCGTAACACCAATCAACGATCTTCCTCATACCGAGCCAAAGTCAAGAGATGATCACCGCTGGCTCTCCTTCCTCTAGAATACATACTCAAATGCGCTGAAGCTCCTTGAGCTCAACAGTGAATCGGGAAACTTACCACCACGCAAAAATTCTGCTCGTCACCGATCCCATGAAAACCTCTTCAACTGTGTGTGCAAGAATACATTCTACCAAGCGGCTCAATAGTATCGACAAAAGCACAATCATCAATATAATGAGCAAGAGGGGCATTAAGGCTATCTCTCACGTAAAATGTAACCGTGGTCCCTAAAATACCATCTTAATCGCACCACTTTAACATCTATCATGGTATTAGTGGTGGCCATAAAAGGTCTACCGAGGAGAACAAAGTGAGACTTGCCATCCTCCCGCACATCCCCAACTTCCAAGACCACAAAATCCATCAAAATAATCATACCCCCACATTAACCATAACATTTTCCACTACCCCTCGGGGTATCTCATAGATCTATCACCAATCAAGGGTCATGCCAAGGGTTTCAACCCTTAAGACCTAATTTGAAAGATAGAATATGGCATCAAATTAATTCCCCCAAATCAAGCATACCTAAGGCCTCTTCCCATTCTCCATAGCAATCTCTATGATAAAGCTACCGGATCGCAGCTTGGGTGGAAGGGAAGTTGCATGATTGAATTAGCTGCCCTGAGACTCCACCACATGGCAATGTCTCCCGCCTCGCCTTGAGCATGAGCTCCTTAAAGAATTTCACATAGGTGGGATAGCCCGGATGACGCCCAACAGAGGCAGTGTTGACGGTACTTGAGATAGCAACTTGTAGAAATCGCTGAACTGCTGGTCCCGCTGGCATTCGCAACCGACGGGGATAAGGGATCCGGGCTTGAACAATGTCTTTGTAGATTGTCCCGACGAACATACAGATTGGCCGCTTTGTGCAACTCCTCTCATCTTTCTTCTCGAACCCTTCTTCAACACGAGGTTGCTCAACGCCGACAAGTGCAGCCAAGAAGAAGGTGAGTCGGCATAGTCACCATGTTATCGATTTCTTTCCACTTTGAGCACCGTCACGGTATGAGCTTGACGAGCTTGCCCGCAACTTGTTCCTTTCACTCCGCCTAATCTCATTAAGAGAAGTGGCAATCGACCCATAGTTTTCAAGACGCCTCATCGCCGCCTCCGTAGTGTCATTCCTCCGATTATTCTTAGCGATGTAGGTGTCGAGAGAATCATCGCAGGCGTCCACGAGATTGCGGGGCCGCGGAAACCGTTGAGGTGGTGGAGGCCGAGGGTATTGCCGCGTGGCGGCCGCCGAGGGTACCGCTGAGGGCGGTGGTCACCGTAAGGATATTGTGGAAATGACGGCCGCCGATATGATCATGTGGATATTGATATCACGACCATACGCCCGGTGCTTCGCGGATACTGTTGAGCTGCATCGGTCAGAATGGGTACCGCAGCAGAAGGCGGCCGAAGTTCTGGTGTTTGAACCCGAACCCTGATCTTGGTTCTGATTCTTCCATCTAGAGTTATAATGCGGCTGATTTTGCTCATAGGTCGGCCTCGGCTCATAAGATTGTTGAGGCTGAAAACCTTGCATAGAATAAGCCTCTACTTCACCTTCATAGACGGGTGCTCCCATATTAGGACAAATATCCGCTGTATGTCCCATTTCCATGCAAATCCCACAAGGATGCATCGAGAAATCTCGAGGGTGCGCCAATTCCTACGGGCGAGCAAATAACTCCTGGGTGGTGAAGGAACTCACCGCTTCATCTTCATCTCGCTCATCTATCTCATGAGTCGCGCCATCCGCCTCGGCCAAATTCGATCCCGCTCCAATGAGTCGATGTAAGATCGGCGGTACTAGATGCCTTTTGAGGAATTGCTCGCCATGACGCCAAAGATTTTGTCAAGAGCCTCGGCCGTGATATGAGCTATGTTTCCCCGCATCGCCGGCCTTTCCCCGATCGGATTTCGTGATCCCATCATAGAAGAATCGCACAAAAGAACCAACGGAAGAAGTGATGTGGGCATCGCTTTGAAGCTCATCAATCTTTCTCTCGCTCATGGAACCGCTCATCTAGATCCCGCTCAACGCTCATAATTTTTGATCAAGATCTTGGTCTTCGTTGTGGATAGAACCTCAACATGAACCGCTTCCACCACGTAGTTCCAATTTGTCAAAGAGTCGGCGAAAGCTCATAAGCCAAGACTGGCTTTATCCTTCGTAGAATAGGAGAAACAACAAGATCTTCAACTCGCTCTTCGCTCGTGCCAAACAGAGGAATGACCGCACCACTTGATTATATTCTCCGATAAAACTTAAGGCATCCTCATTTGCCATGCCATGAAAAGTGGGAATGAGGTTGAAATGATTGCTTCAACTCATACCCACGTGTCAGGGACACAAAGACGATAGATTTGTAGTCTCCCTATCTTAGAGTCAAGTAATCCCCATCGGGCGAGGGTAGCGCTCCCATCATGATTGTTGTTCACATTCTCATGGTTATTGTTTCTTCGGTCACCCATGATCCCTGAGGAATTCTTCAAACAAAAGATTCTCGACGGTAGTAAATACCCTTTCAAGTGTGAGAGAACCGCCTCACGTGGTTATCACAATCGGAGGATCAAAGTCACACTAGGCAACATGTTTCTCGGCCATGAGTATACTTCAACGGGATGCCAATCTAGGAGTTAGGCTTCGCATCCCCATACACAACACTCAACAACGAGATCAAACGAATCATGTACAAAATAAGAAAGGCAAGGAGAAGAATAAAACGAAAACATGCAACATTAATAAACGCCTAAAGTTTTCCCGACAACCGCACTCAAAATTTGTTTCAATCAAAAGTATACTTTAATCGACTCCTAATCGAACGAGGTGTTATAGTAGGAAAGTTAACCCTAGTCGCCTCTCAAGGAAAACTTAATGTATGCTACTAGGTTACCACACGAAGCAAATAAATTCCTAAACACTCTAATCTCAAAGGGTTGATTGATTATCTAGGCAAAAATTATTAAAGAAAGAAAGACTAATTAACTAGCGGAAATCGACAAAGCAGATAAATTATCTAGGCAATAATTAAACCATAAATCAAGAATATGGAATCAAAATTATAAACCCTAGACATGAATCGAAAAGGATTAAACGAAGACAAGATTACTTAGATTTAATATCAATATTAATCTTAACCCAACGAGAAACCAATAACAATCAAATACGAAAAGATTAAATGGAATAAGGCAATAGAAGAAACTTACGAACAAATCGAACGATGGAATTGATATTCAAACTTCGTAGTACCTAATCCAACAATCCTTACAATAATTTCAATCACAATCCAAAGAAAGAGAAGGAACAATACTAGAGTTAAGAACCGAGAAAGAGTTCTCGTGGAGGCTCTCCAAAATTAAAAGACGGAAAAATAAATGAATGAAGGTTAGGTTACAACGCTTAAAAACGATATATAGCGGCCCAAAGAAAACGCCACGGACGCCGAGCCCAAAGACCGACGCTGCGCTCGCGAACTAACGCATCCCAAAGGCCGACTCACGCCAGCGCGGACGCGCACGCCTCTAAGGTTAGCCTGCCGGACGCAGGAGGCACCGACACGCCGAGCCTCGATGAATTCACTTAAATGCACAGACTCGACGCGATGCGCGTGCCGGATGCATGGAGTCTCGGACGATTATGATCACACCCACGGACGAGGCCGCACGGACGCGGGGTCTTCGGTTCAGCCCCAAAGCACCGGACGCTGCCCACCGCTTCGGACGGGCGCCCTTGATGATTAGTGCAAAAGGCGCCCAGCCGGACGGGAGCCAAGCCGGACGACGAGGTGTGCTCACGCAGCGCACTCCAACGCCAGACGCACACCAAGCACCGACGTGGTCTTCTTCGACGCAAAGCGACGTTGCAAACCCCAAATGGCCACACCGAGTCCGCGCTTGCGCGCTTTATGCTCGAAATGATGAAACGCAATCATTCCCTACACGTAACACAAACGAACATGATTCCAATAAAAAGATGTTCAAATATAACCAAAATGGAATCAAATCGTCGAAAACAAATAAAGAAAAACAAAGCAAAAACATGCAAAACACTCGCCCATATATCCGGTGAGCAAATACCCAACACGTGGCACATCATTCATCTGAAGAGATATTCTGCATAAGTGTCAAGTGTCGAGTCTGTACAGAGTCCTGTTTGGTCGTGTCCGAGTCTTGTTCTGTTGTCACCTTGTTCTGTTGTTACGTCGTCCTTTATCAATAAAATATTTTTTGCATGTTTTATTTGCCACTTATGCATACTATCTCTTCTCCATTATACAATACCTCCAAGGAGACGAAATACCCTCGACGGAGGATGTATCACCCTCATTTAATACGAGACTAACTTTAAACGCGCATGAGGGACCATCCCTAGCGATAAAACTTGCCAAATAAGGAACCTATACTCCGCTTATTTCGGGAAGAGGACCACCCTAGCGATAAAACTTGCCAAAACGAACCCATACCTCCGCTCATTTCGGGAAGAGGGACCACCCCTAGCAATACTTCTTGCCAAAAGGAACCTATACCTTCGCTTATTTCAAGGATGAATACCTTCAGACGAGGATCTAACTACCTTCGCTTATTTATGAGGACTAACTACCTTCTTACGAGGACTAACCACCTTCGCTTATCGAGGATGAACCACCTTCGTAATACGAGGACGACCTACCTTCTTATTGGTTACGGTAATAAAAGGACATAGTGTTCTCGAAAAGTCAACACGAAGCAAAGAAAATTATTCTTATTTCAAAGTATACAATTTATACATTACGAGGACGAAGAGGGCCTGTGGGCGAGAGAAAGTGAGCCAATCCCTAGAAAATCTGGATTCAACAGCTCGCCTATACTAATCCTACCTCTACCTCGCCCCCGATCTATGCCGAGAGCCCCGCCAGCCGACCTCTAGGTCCCACAAGACGACCTCGGCGCCGACGATACTCGACCCTTACACTGATGGTACACGACGTCGACGGCTCACCGGACCGCGCCTATCTTGCATATAAAATTCTAAAGGTAAGTCGCGCAACCGGAGGAGTCGTAATGTAAGTAGAAGCCCGGGCCGAACGAAGCACCCGCTCAAGGAAAGAATGACGAGCCACGATGATCTTAGACAGCCACCGACCTTCTTAAGGTCGGCATATTGCTCCGATATTGCCAAGAGTCCGAGCCGCATCGTCCCCTATATCTCCAACAATGGGTCATGAAGTTCTTCAACTTTAGCCTCACTTGAAATGGTCATCCCACCACCGACGCGCATAATCTCTTCATACTCAAGATGTTCCTCAAATGACAGCCTCGCTTTCTTCTCACGATCTCGAACTTATCCTCTAACTCCAAGAGGCGAGCCTGAAGCTCACACGCCTCCTGGCAGCCCTAAGCTTGGTGTCGCCTCCTCCGGCACATGGCCTATTTGGTCCTCCATATGGAGGAGTTCAACCTCTTTCGATTCAAGAGCCCGTGTCAAGGCTTCGATTTGATTCAACCAATGGGAAGCTTCAGGCATTTCAGGGGAAGACTGAATACAAGAGATAAGCTTCTTCACGTAAACAAGTGATTTTATTATGCCTTCAGTCAGAAACAAAAATGTACATATACATTTACAAAAAAAAAAAAGTGGTGATAATCGACCCTCCGTAAACTTCGCCCCGGCCCTGCAAGATCGGCCACCTCGACCGGGAAGCTTCGACCTCCTCCTCCTCGGACTCGGAAGCTTCGCTTCCTCCTCCCAATTCCAACACCGGCCTCCTTGCCAATCCCAGAGTGCACCGCCCGCCATTCCTCGCGACTCGGCAGCAGCCGCCGCCGACCGCTACCCAAATCGGCCATTATAGCCTCGATCATGTGGTCCCGATCCACCGAACAGGCACGAACCGACTCAGCAACAACAGGTCGGCGAGGACGATAGATCCCCAAAGATGGGCAAGCTCCTCAAGCCGCCGGCAAGGACCTCGCATACTCCCAGCAGCAGTCTTCGCCTCCACCACCTCATACCCGATTTGGACTTCTCCAATCATGGTAATCCTCGACGACTTCATCGAGGATGTCCGCGACCACGCGCTTATTCGTGACCTCGACCATGTCACCGACCAACCGGAGAATCTCCTCGACATGAACAACTTATCCGCAAAGGCACGGAGCATCTCTCCTGCGAGGCCGCCAGCTGAGCCTCCCGACGCCGCTACCGCCCACCTCGCCTTCAATACGCCGACTGCCTCCACCGCCCGCCGCCGCCGCCGCCTTCTCCGCCTCGCCGCCACGACCGCGATCTCTCCCCGGCCGTGTCCCGAGCTTTATCCTCGCCTCGCAATCTCACAAACCAGAAAGTCTTCCTCCTCCATCTCCCTGTGGCGAGCCACCCTCGAACCGAACGACGCACCCTTCAAGTAATCCACACTGGGCGACGTCGCCGCCGAGTTCAGGACACCTTAGCCACTCGCAGACAAGTCCTCAACCCCCTGTACAATACCAACCATGTCAAACAGATACAAAGCATACTCAACTATGAGCAAAAGTACAACAAAAGAGTTACCTCGGGGAAAGACCGGCGAGCGACCTGAGAACCGACGATAACGTATTCCGGGTCATTGGTGACCATGGCATCGGGAATCGAGCGCCTTATCCTTTTAAAGCGTTGGAGATGCTGAGGCGAAAGGGACTTCGGGACATCTTCAGTTCGCTCAGAAGAGGCCTCGGTATCTCTTTCAATGTTAAGGAAGAAGGCTCGGCACCGGAGCTCGACCCCGCCCTCTTCTTCTTTCCTCTGACGAAGTCCACTTCAAAGGAAACGAACTCGTTAGACAAAAAAAAAAGAATGAAAAAAGGGGGGGAGCTCACCCTTCACCGACTCCACCGTGGTGGCAGGATCAAAAGGGCTCAGCCCCGCAGATGCAAGCTCGGCCTCGGAAAAGACTTTGTCCACCAAGCCGATCTTGTCTAAGGATTGCTCAAAACTGCCAAAGTCGTAATCCGTAGCCATGTCAGCCAGCTTTTCACGATTCCAGGCGAACTGGAGTGACCCAGGAAAACGACAAAAGAAAAATTTCTGGTGCCAGTTGGAGATTTTCGACTGCCTTTAATTTGAAATTGCGACGAGGTGATGATAATACCACCCCGCGCTGGATTTAAACTGAAAGAACCTAAGGACGAGTCCTAAGGTCAAAGGGAAGTTATGCCGATGCACAAAGACACCAAGGCCCGTCAAATGCCGGAAGGAGTTCGGCGTTAATCTTAAGGAATGGCGAACAGCTGTTGCAGTTCGAGATATATAGAAGGATAGGGAAGACGAAGGCCATTTTTAAGGCTATCCTCGTAAACCGTGATGGGCCATCCGAGGAAGCTTAGCCCTATCCTCCGGCCGGGTAGCAATGAATTCACAAGACCTAAGGATGCACAACCTAGACGCAAGCTCTAAGATTGAAGAATATTCTAGAACGGAAGAAAATGACGACACTTTACCAAAATCAATCGAGGGCAAGAAGCATAACCTACAAACATACGGCTGAACAGATTCAAGGGAGAAAACTCCCACATCCACCGGAGAATTCAGTGGTGACACAGACACGATACGACGAGATTCATCAGACGAGGAAGAAGAAGGTGCCATGAAAACTTACTGGTTTAAGAGAGTAACGAAGAAGATGCCGGCACGGACGCGGCAAAGACAACAATGGCGACAGTTGAGCACTTTTCAGTTTTACAGAAAGCTTTGAAATTTTTTGGTGATACGGGAAATGGCGTATCAAGGAAGTTATTCCCCCAATAATGCACTTTATCGGGAACTCAACCACGCCACATTCAATGCGACAAATGCAAATCCCGATCCCGTGTTCGACATCGGCAGAGAATCCCGTGTTCGGCCTCGACGACGACGTCATGTATCCACTCAAACTTGACATAACGCCTCATCGGTGAAGCCATCCGTAAGACCTCGGCATAACACCTCGTCAGCGAAGTCAGCATGAAGACTTCGCATAACGCCGTCGGTGAAGCGGTCGAAGACCTCGGCATAACGCCAAGCGGTGAAACCAAGTAACATGACTCGGTAAAACACCTCGGCCGACGAAGCGTTGCTAACAGACTTCGAAAACGCCTCGTAAGATATACAAACAAAGAACACATGACCTCGGCAGACGCCTCGCAGTGAAGCCACGACATACGACTCAAAGCCTCAACAACACCAAGCCGAGTCAAGATAGAAGGACAACAACAGATCGATCACGCCCACTTCGCCATAAACGAATCTACGGTTAATTACAACTCCCAAACCCATCACGACCTCGCTCAGATCGTATTTTTTTTTGAGGGGATTTGATAGATACGCCCAACCACTGTGCCCAAGCATCGGGCCCAATATAAATAAGCGACATTAAGCTCGGCCTGCACGAGTTCGCCCAAGAAGACTCCTAAACCAAAGGGGAACGCAGTAAGATTCGACCATATCTAAGAGAATCCTAATTGAGAAGAGATAGGATTGAGATCCTATCTTATAGGAGATCTTAGATTCGAGATCTAGGTCAATATAATTGTGTATAAATAGAGGTTAGATTGGACGGAAAAGATCATCTACACTCTTTGTAATCGCTTCTTACACTCTCAATACACATACTCTCTCTCTTGCCCCGTGGACGTAGATCTAATTCAAAGATCGAACCACGTAAATCCTTCGTGTTTATCGTGCATTTATTTCCCTAACGAAATTAAGATCGATCAGATAATTAAACCATGAAATCATGATTAGAGATGGGAAATTATGAGAGGAGATAGAAATGGGCAGTACTTGTTTAACTAAAAGCTGAAATGATAATTGTAATATAATCAAAAAATTTACAGCGGAAATCATAGTTGAGATACACGTATAAAGACATATATCTCGGGGCATTCTTGAATTATACTCGATAAAGTTCGGCTCTACACTTCACCATTTACATCATAGCTCAACATGAACATTTAGAAATATATGCAGGACTGAGTAAAAAAGCACGTAGTGGACATACGCCGAAAGATATATACGTACTTGTATAAACTGTAAATTGTCATGTTATCTCAACAGTAATGCAAGGGGTTTTATCTTAAAAGATCTAAGCATACTAAATTCTTTTGTGAAGCTAAAGTTACGACTAATTAGACTAAGTTCTTTCGTAATCACCATATATGTAACTGTTGTGCCAGAGAGTGGCCACTTCTCATGGACACTTGTAACTGTTGTGATGGGAAGGTGGCCACCTTCCGTAGACCCCTGACGCCAACCCGCTAAGATGACTAACGGTCTTGGGTGTACACTATCCCTAGCGGGGAAACTCGCTGGCACAGGACCCGAATTCGATTACTTATAAAGTTGGCATTGCCAACACAAATAAGGTTCATACATAAATCTCGAAATATTTATAGTAAGACAATACTTGAAAATATTTTCAGTCAAATATTTTGAAAGAAAATAACTGCTCAAAGGAAGCGTTTAACTTTGTTTATATATAAGAAAGTCCACCTGTTAGCAACTCTTGCTCACAGGATCGCCAACTCTATCTTGTTGCTCTGTAGTCACTTCCTCGGCCAACCTTCTTTATAAAAATATAAGATAAGATATCCAAAATGAACTACTATTCTTATTGAACGAAGTTCGTGATTTTATTCCATTAAGGAATGTATTGGAGATTTTGCATTCTCTGTTAGGACTCGAGTTATTACGTTATTCGTCTTAGAAATTATAGTCAATCTCTAACGATTAGAATGTAAGGAACGCTCCTATTGAATGATCGATTAAAATTTAAATCTATTTCTAATTAATTATGAAAATTATACTAATCTCAATTAATTAATCCATAATTAAAAGTTTGCACAATAAATTAATTTATGAGTCAAATTTAACTAATCTTAGTCTAAACCTTTATTTATTAGAAATTGAAAATCCAATTTAAATACTCTATACTTAGCTATTTAAGTCAAATTAATAATCTAATTAAAGATTCACTTTTAATTTTAATTAAGAGCATAAGCTTAACTAATTTAATTTGGTCGCCCAAACAATTAATCAAAAAATCAAGCCTAAAAACTATAATTAATTCAAGCTCATTTATGTGTACACTACAAGAATTTTGGTTATAGACCATGGGGAATCCCCATTGTCTATTACAGAAAACTCCGTTGTTTATCAAGGTATAGTCTATTAGGACCGGCTATAGACCACGGGGAAATCCCCATCGTCTATCACAATATAGACAACGGAAAAATCCCTGTGGTCTATCATGTTATAGACGACGGGGGCCTTGTAATATATAATGGATATTCCCCATTGTCTATAGCATCATAGACAACGTGGGTTTACCCGTTGTCTATGTTATTATAGGCAACGGTGTTCTAGCTTTATACAATGGTTAAAACCCGTTGTCTATTATGTTTTAGACCACACGGACATCCCCGTTATCTATTAATCAATCAACGAAATAAATTTATTTATTTATTATATAATTCAAAATACATGTTTCTTTCATTAAAAAACAATAATACAAAATAGATATAAAATATATATTGTCTCATAAATAGAGAAATCAAGGTACAATACATAAACGTTATATACCGGGAAAATCCCCGATCAACAATTGTAGCACAACAAATATTGTCTACCTAGCTAATTAAATTCATCCAAAAAACATCAATTTCACCATCTTGAACCTTTCATTTCACCATCTCTGCTCCAACATCAATCATCTAATTTGCCTCTCCATCTACATGATCAAAAAAAGATGCAATTCAAATGTATAAATTTGTTGGCAATTGATCGCTCCTTTTTCCACACGTAAAAGGTGTAAGTATAGGGTAAGCGAAGTATCGTATCCACAGAGATTGTATCACGAAAACATAGAAGCTAGCTCAACGATAATTCATCATTATCCAAGCACAGAATTTGGGTGAAAGGTTTAAGGCTTCGGAATTTAATCCAAAGCAAAGGTAACCAAGCAGAAATATAAATAAAGCAATAAAATCACGAAGATAACTATGAAGAAAGACTAACCCTGTGGATGCACCAATCCTATCCACAACGATGTTTATCCCGCTTATTATTAACCGCTTTAATCCGCATAAAATGGAAGATCACATATATAACCAACAACTTGATTCACGACAATTGCGGCGATTGATTACTAATTTTCCATATCACGCTTACGCCTCTAGAGGAAAATAAGCAACCCAAACGGATCACTAAGAATATGCTTCCTACGAATGTCCTATCTCGCCATTTACTCGGCTTATTCATATCATGCATTCAAGATCGACCGACAATTAATACGATTCGCCATTAATCGGCAACTAGATATGCATTAAGATTGATCGTAAATCAACACATATAAATAAGCACCATGAATCATGAATCAATGCCCGAAGGTAAATAACAAAAGGGACTCACAACATATAGGATCGAATCATGCAAACCCTGTGGATTAGAACAGAAAACTAGCCGATATAATAAACGGAATGAAATACGATTTAACCATAAAACGGAAATTAAATATATAAAACCCGTAGGGAAGCGCTTGATGAACAATGGTTGATCTTGAATCCAATCCCAAGCGAACGAACGGAAAATAACGAAAACGATCGGACAAAACGTTCCGATCGATAACGAAACGATAAACTAAACTAGAACAACGGAAAATCAATACTAGAAATAAACTAAATGAAGATTAAAGACTAAAAGTCAGAAAACCGAGGAAAACCGAATAAACCAGGTCCGGGGCGTGTAGAGTCTGACAAAGGCAAGGGCTCTTGCCTATTTATAGAAAAGGGTGAAAACCCTAATTTGCGCCTCTGCCGCCATGCGATCGCTTCTCATGATCGCTAGCTCGACCGCGAGCCATCTCCTCACAAGACTCTTCTTCGCCGCGGTCCTCCTTGCGTCGCATGGTACCGCGACCGGGCTAGCGGTCGCTAGCAATTCCGCACCGGTCGTGAGAAATCGTCTAGTGAGTTCTCGGCGCTAGGGCTTGCTCGCGGCACGAGGTCGCGGTCGCACTCCTCCGGGCGTCACGGTTTTGCCTCATGACCAGCCTAGCGACCGCCAGTCGGGTCGCTAGAAACTCGGCAGATTGCTCGTTTTGGCTCGTGCTTCGCTCCTTGCTTCAATTTCAACATATAAACCTACACAACACCAAAAGAACACCCAAGAACAATATCTTCTAGAAATAGATGAAACATTGAGAATCGATGTATAAACGCACATTAAATGATCTAAACTAATCTTTAAATATCAATAATAAACGTGTAAAATGCGCGTTTATCAAACCCCCCAAACTTAAAGCATTGTTTGTCCTCAAACAAAACCAAACCAGAAGACACAACAAAAGATCAACGAGCGAGCAAAGATGATAATCATTCTAGGCCTCCAAACATATCAACGCCAAAAACATTAGTGCACATGACGACGTTAGTCCACTCAACACAAACAACAATTTACGGAAAAAACTCAACCCTCACAAGGGCATGTGTGTAAAATGTAGGATATACTCAACTCATAAAGAAATTTAGAACGTGTATACACTCATAGATCAATGCAACGCAACATCTTACCATAGGCTCGCCATTTCTCTAACATCTCCACCGCTCATCAGGTTCAAATTAGATCAAAGAGGTCTTTTGATAGGTTATAATGTAGGCACATTGGTTAAGGTAGGATAATATATGGCTAAGTGACTCAAGAATATTCCAAGCACCACCATTTATACATTTCGACACATATGGACTTTGTTCATTTTCCTCTTCTCTCAACGTGCTAAATCAACGCTTAATGCCACGTAGGTACCTATACTTTGATTAAAGACCCTTTATGCTCAACACTCATAATGAACTTAACATTTTTCTTTTTCTTTTCTTTTCTAGAGCTTATAGGGTTTAACTTTCACGAACAAGGTACTATTCTTCACCACAGATGTATTTTTCTAAAAGAAACTTTTCTCGTCATAACTTACATCAAAATTTCAACCCCTTTTGATTCCCATATCCATCCTCACCTCCTATCATCCGATTAATCGAAAGAAAAAATCTTATAAAGGTTCAAAGAGGGCGACAAATGGTATATATCATCGGGTTAGTGTTTGGGTGAATATGTGGTTAACAAAGATGGCCTTTATCCTTTCCAAATTGAAACACATATTGCCTCGACACAAAAGAACGGCAAGTTCTAGAAGATAATCACATGCATGATATCACACAATTAAAAGAAATCAGATCAAGATGTTTATCTGTAAGCTCAAGTCTCACAGATAAGCAAATGGTGAAAAACAACAAGCTAAGCCATCTCACGTCATTCATGCGTCATTTTCTAACATATCATGCGCACTATCATTAAATTTCACAAAAATTTTCTATCGCATCGGCCACATGGATTAACACACTTCACTTCAACTCGTTGATCGAATCGACACAACAACGAAAAGATAAAATGAAACACGACAAAAGCAACACAAACGAAAGACACGACAAAACACGAAAACAAAATAAAAACGGTGGGTTACCTCCCAACAAGTGCTTATTTAACGCCTTTAGCTAGACCATCACTAACCTTGTCAATCCGCGTTTTTGTGCAACAAATCCTTCTCAACTCGTGGATCCTCCTAAACTTCGATTCACGGATGACCACCATCGACTACGGAAGGGCCCCCAAACTTGAACGATACACTCGAGTTCCATGCCGAGTCCACTTCTTTCTTCTCACGATTCTCGATTGGTCGAGTACCCTCTAAATGCGAGATGTGTGCGGCGGCAGTCGCGATCGAGCAAAGAATCTTCCGCTTTCCAACGCCGTGTTACTTGATGGCGTCGATATGGAAATCTTGAGCTCCTCATCGTTAACACGAAACGTGAGATTGCTTTCCCGCACATCAATCAACGCACGACCAGTTGCTTTTGGATATGTGACCGATCGGTCACCATCATCGCGAAATCTTCGCTTCTTCATCTTTCCTAGGTGTAGCGGTTGAAAACGCTCAACGGCATCGATTGATGCTCGCCCCTAAGTCGCACAAAACATTTGGAAAGGTCCGCCGGTGATCTCGCACTCTAACGTGAAACCGCCGATCCTTCGCTCGGAGGAGCTTCCTTGCAAGACGGCATCGCATTCTTCTGATAGGTAATTTTCTCAAATTTCCCGCTTTCTTCTTGCTTGCAAGCGCGTCTTTAAGAATTTCATGTATCCCTAAGATGTTTCGCAGCAGCTTCAAAGAGGGCACATTTATCTCAACTTTTGAAAACCTCTTTGAAACGAGCAAACTCCTCATATATTCGACTGACAAGTCGACTCGGAAACGGGACCGGAGGAATGTGCGTGCGAGGATTTGCTTCGGGGTTGCCTCATGGTCGACCTCGCGACCACTGGGAAGGTCGTGAGGTATCTGTTGTCGCTGGACTCCGTCTTGGCGTGCGAGCTTGCGGCGCGAGTTCACAGACCGGTGTCTCGGAAGATGCTCCGCTTTGATTGCTCATGGGTCGGCTTGCGGCTGCTGGTCGCTCATGAGCTTCGTGGAAACTTCTCTAGACGCCTCGCATGATCGCGAGCTCGGTCGCGAAGTTTACGCTCAAAGGTTCTTTCAGCCTCTTCTTCGATAAGGCTCGGCAGGCTCGCCCACCTCGTCCGGATAGCAAAGCACCGATTCTTCTAAGCCACTCTCAGACACTCGGAAATTGGCCCATCTTTTGTAGTGCATTCACTGTATGCGGCTATTTGACCAATTTGATTCTCCAACATCTTCATGTGTTTCCCATAGCCGTCACAAAGGACTCCAAATGGTTTATCTTCCGCCGGTGTTGCTTATAAACGACTCGTTCGTTGCCAATTGTTGGTTGCTTACAACCAATCACGCATCATGTCTTCGAGACTTGGCTTCCTCGGCTCTTGAATTACACCATTCGAACGGCTTCTTTGGAGGTTGTTGGAAATTGATGATTCCTCCGATTGATGTGGTCGACGTTCTTCCGTCTCAATCGACTCTTCAAAAGAGTGAACTTCTTCATGAGATCGCCATATTTTGAATCACTCTCAACAAGAACCGCTTTGAACAATGGCGTTCTCTCCGTTGGCCATCGATAGCTGTCGGCGACCATCTCCTCAACACGGCTTGCCTGCCCACTTGGTCGGTTCAATAAGCGGCCCCGCCGACGATCCACCATGCTCCTCGCCCGCCATGTCACCACCGTAGAACTGTGTGATTTGTTGCTCCTCGAGAACCCATGTTGTGGACATCGCCTCAATAGACCTCAAATCTCTCCCATGCCTCGAATAATGATTCGTCGTGGTTTTGGAAAAATGAGATTTTGGCGATGATCTTCGTAGGTTCGCGCGAAAAGTATTTCGAAGAAACTTCTAGCAAAGTTTCCCCAAGTGTCGATGCCACCGGTCCAAACTCTTGAACCAATCTTTCACCGTGGTGCGGAGAAACCAAATATCGCATCCGGATCGTGTCTTGTGGTACCCCATTCATTTGATGGTGTCACAAATATCGAGAAAGGTCTCGAGATGCGCATTCGGTCTTCCGTGACTCCTCCCCCAAACCGCCTCCTTGGACCATACCGATCGAGCCGGTTTGAGCTCAAAATTGTTTGATCTCACGCGGGCCCCAACCGCCTCCTTGAACCTGCTCGTGGGATGTCGGTACATGTGACTCGGAGGTCTTTCCTCCGGAGCAGGACAATGATTCCCATATTCGCCATCCGACGCCGCATCTCCGCAAAGTCACCTAGCATGCGTCAACTTGCTCGGGAGGAATGCCCTGCTTATGGATTGGCCGCCATTGCAGCCCGCCTCTTCTCTCGTCCTCTTCTCCTTTGAGAGCTTTCGATCTCGGATCTAATAATACTGTGAGGTCCTTGAGATCTTAGACGATAAACCACCGAGAAAAGAGAGAATTTAGCACCGACAAAAATAAATAAATATAATATAATATATATAACTTGAATTAATAAATCTAAATCGTCAAATTATTCCTATATGATCTTAATAATCCCGAAGAACGCGCCAAAATTTGATCGCCTTTTCCACACGTAAAGGTGTAAGTATAGGTGTTTAATTATCGTATCCACGAGATTGTATCACTAAAACATAGAAGCTAGCTCAACGATAATTCATCATTATCCGCACGTAATTTGGGTGAAAGGTTTAAGGCTTGAATTTAATCCAAAGCAAAGGTAACCAAGCGTAAATATAAATAAAGTAATAAAATCACGAAGATAACTATGAAGAAAGACTAACCCTGTGGGATACACCAATCCTATCCACAACGATGTTTATCCCGCTTATTATTAACCGCTTTAATCCGCATAAAATGGAAGATCACATATATAACCAACAACTTCGCCATTCACGATTATGCGGCGATTGATTACTAATTTTCCATATCACGATTCGCCTACAGAGGAAAATAAGCAACTCCAAACGGATCACTAAGAATATGCTTCCTACGAATGTCCTATCTCGCCATTTACTCAAAGCTTATTCAGATCATGCATTCAAGATCGATCGACAATTAATACGATTCGCCATTAATCGGCAACTAGATATGCATTAAGATTGATCGAAATCAACACATATAAATAAACACCATGAATCATGAATCAATGTCCGAAGGTAAATAACAAAAGCGGGACTCACAACATATAGGATCGAATCATGCAAACCCTGTGATTAGAAAGTAAAACTAGTCGATATAATAAACGGAATGAAATACGATTTAACCATAAAACGGAAATTAAATATATAAACCCGTAGGGAAGGCGTCGATGAACAATGGTTGATCTTGAATCCAATCCCAAGCGAACGAACGGAAAATAATGAAAACGATCGACAAAACGTTCCGATCGATAACGAAACGATAAACTAAACTAGAACAACGGAAAATCAATACTAGAGATAAACTAAATGAAGATTAAAGACTAAAGATGTAAAACCGAGAAAACCGAATAAACTAGGTCCTGGGGCGTGTAGAGTCGATGGGGCGCAAGGGCTCTTTATTTATAGAAAAGGGTGGAAACCCTAATTTGCGCCTCTGCCGCGCCGCCTCATGATCGCTTCGCGATCGCTAGCTCGACCACGAGCCATCTCCCACAAGACTCTTCTTCGCCATGTCCTCCTCAAGGCCAGATGGTACCGCGACCGGCTAGCGGTCGCTAGCAATTCCGCACCGTCGCGAGAAATCGCCCAGCTGAGTTCTCGGCGCTAGGGCTTGCTTTCAGGCAGTCGAGGTCGCGGTCGCTACTCCTCCGGGCGCTACCGGTTTGCCTCGCGACCGACTAGCGACCGCCAGTCGGTCGCTAGAAACTTGGCAGATTGCTCGCTTTGGCTCGTGCTTCGTTCCTTGCTTCAATTTCAATATATAAACCTACACAACACCAAAAGAACACCCAAGAGCAATATCTTCTAGAAATAGATGAAACATTGAGAATCGATGTATAAACGCACATTAAATGATCTAAACTCATCTTTAAATATCAATAATAAACGTGTAAAATGCGCGTTTATCAGCAATATAGCTTTGTTCTCTTTGATAGAGATGAACAATAATGCACGATGTAAAAAAATATAATACCTTGCAAGTTGCACAAAGCTGAGACCAATTTCCATTAAACAAAGCAGGACTATTTATTTCGATCTTCAGAAAAGGCTCCTAGAGAAAATCAATAAATTCAATACATGGAAAAACTACACATGCATGAAAAGGCATGCTATTGCACTTAACTAAAGGTAAGTACCACCAATATGAAACAATGAATGACTAAACTAGTCGATCTGCCATACTTACTTCATCTTTCATGTTTTCTGGATCGTGTACATTCATTCTGATAAAGCTAGGGTCTTTGCTACAAATAAGAAGCATAAACAAAGTTAGGCTCACCAACAATCCAGTTATTATACATACAACATTTTTACAGAAAAAGCTGTTAGAAAGATAAGAATGTTTAGGTACGTTTCAGCAGCACAATGACTAACAACATCATGGAAATAATGCCCGGAACAGAAAAATACAACTCAAAATTTAAAATTTATATTAAGATCACTACCATTTAAAAAGAACATAAACAACCTATTGGCTTGTAGTAATAGCTGTTTTTTTGCATCTGAATATCAAAGGATTTTAGACATTATTTGAACACCATAAAATAAGTGGACATAGACATTTACTAATAAATATGCCGACTAAGATACTTCAATTCACTAAATAAGTTCCAGATTATTGACATTAGAGTGTGATCCGTGTACAAATAAAAAAAAAAACTAAATGAACTATTCCTGAAAAATACATAAAGCACATAACATATCCTAGTTACATGCTACATCTATAAAAGAGAACTACACCTATTGATGCCAAGAACACACCCATCCAGGCAAAAAGACCAAAGCCAGCTGTTAACCTTGGCAGATTTGAAGCTGCATAGACAACCAAGAAAATAAATTACTTTGTCAAAATAACAGAGTAACATAGAAATGATGATTGAGCTCGGTATCGAGATATACCCATGATAACTGAATGTATATATGTTGCAAGCATCAGGAGAATTATACACCAAAGAATTGGAGCAAGTCCTAGTTTTGAAAGTCTGCCAAGAAAGCTGTTGTTATCCCATCTTTTGTCGAACAAAGTTCTAGCATTTCCCTGCAAATCACATATAAGAAAATCATTAGGTCAACAAGATTAGTCAGATTTGAAAGATTAGATCGAATCATTTTTGAAGTAAAGGAAAATTTATAGAAGAAAGAGGTTGAAGACACTGCTATATTCTAGAGACAGAGTTTGCAGAGTACCTACAAGGAAAAATGTGACTTGTCTATGATTTTTATCAGTGCAGGTGTAAGGCCAGTATTTTCTGTTACCATCAAATCTTCTTTCTTCCCTGCCATCAGCAGAACAATGCATGCTTCTAAGTTACCCCTAATGGCAGCCCAGTGCAGCGGGGTGCAACCTAGATGATAAAAAATACACATTAGATGCTTCTGAACCAGGTAGCTGGACACATTTTTTGACAAGATAAATGCAGAAAAAACAAATATGAGGGGGAAAACACGAAAATACATCCAATGTGGAGCATTCCAACTAACCTTCTTTATCTTGTCGCACTCTATGAGCATTCAGATATAGCAAAAGGCGAATGCAGTCAGCAATTCCCTTGTAAGCAGCCCTATAGTCATCATCAATGAAATTTAACAAACTAAAATTAGCAAATACAAACCATTTAAAAAGACTAACAAGCAAGAAAGAGAATTAAAATGTCAACGACAGTAGCATATTAAGTCAACAAAGACAGTACAGAGGATAGTTCCCTTAAGAAATTAAATTTAAAATAACAATTACAGTACAGTAAAAAGTTCCTAAAATCGGAAATAGAAAGAAAAACCTTGCCAATTGAAGAGTACAACATATATTTGGTATATCAAATTTGGATTATTTTATGTTGCTTCATGCATATATCAAAAATACCGTGCCGAACAGTTCGATATGCCGAAAATCGGTATACCGAAAAATACGGTATTATAAATTTTCATACCGATACCGTACCGATTTTTTGGTATACCATACCAAAATTCGGTATATCGAAAATACCGAAAATAATGAACTTACCGAAAATATGTAATCAAAATTCAAGTGAACATTGATACTTTAATACAAGACAAGAATTAAAGTAATCACAAGTAAAAAAACTAAAACAAATCCTAAAACAGAATTTATCACTGTTAATATTTACATCATCCAATATTTATCACTAAAACAAATCCTAAAGTAATCATATCCAAAGTATATTACACTCATGCCCAACGCAAACAAGACACACGCACAGATCATTGAGCAGACGCCACCCTCAAGTCGCGAGTCAGGGGAAGTCAAATAATTTTCTTTTCTTGTTTAATCACATAATGAGTGATAGAGCGCTCAATTAGTCGAGACATCAAAAGTGCCAAACGCTCCACAACTTACGTGGTTTATTTGATTAGAAGATTAACTTCCCAACCTAATTAAATTCTGTTACTTATTTTTTAATACAAACCTCTGTCGAAAGACATTTATACGAACAAAATATCAGGAAAGCTGATAAATTCTTGCATTATTAACATTACTTGCTCTCTAATTAAATCACACACACACACACACACACACACACATATATATATATATATATATATATATATATATATACACTACAGGAAACTTGTTGCGATATATAAATGCAGCATATATCTTGAGAGTTATCACAAACATCTTCCCATTGTTTATAATCTTTTATTGTTATGACATTTAGAGCTCAGATTTCGGGAATGTGAAAGAAATTAAGATTTGGTTTTGATGAATGTGTGTGTGTATGCTAGCTTTTGCTTCCCATCTCTGTGGGATTCTGAAAGTACTCTGTGTGAATGTGTGAGATATTACCGGTGTTGGGAGGGACGATGTTGGCGAGGAGGGGCGACAGTGGCAGCGACCGGTGAGGATGGGCGACGCTGCAGCGATTGCTAGGAGGCCGAGGGACAGCCTTGTTTCCCCAAATTGTAGGGTTAGAAGTAAGTCAGTGAGTGAATAAAATTGTGAATGAGACTCAATGAGTAGGCGGACGACAGAGGGAGTCAGGAGCACGCAGTAGGGTTCACACATAACAAATACAAATTGATGCTTTAACTATTTAGAATTTAGATTTTTTAGTAATATATTATATATATTTAAATATTTAGAATTTTGAAACGGATATAGACCACGCGGTTAATGACCCGTGGTATTTAATCAACACGAGAGGAAGACGATGTGAAATGAAAAGTTCCGTTGTCTATGGAATTTTTTTGCTTAATAAATACGGAATGAACCCCGATACTATAATACGAAAACCACGCTAATAGACCACACGGATTTTGGCGTGTCGCCTATAACCGATTGAAAAACGGTTATAGATCACGCGTTCACCACACGCGTTGATATATCATAAAAGAAAACTTTAGTATTAATGTATGTGCCTATTACATGCCATTACATAAACTAAATTCTTGTAGTGGTATTAAGGGTTGGAGGTCCAACTTAATTTAATTGGAATCCAATAATCCAGGTTCAAACTGTTCATTTAATTAATATTCCACTTTTCAATTTTAATTAGAACATTAAGCCTAAATAAATAATTAAATTCAGCTTAGGAATAGGATTTTCAAATTTGGCCCAGTACTAACTAAATAGGGAGCCCATTCTACTAAAAACAATTTAACTTAAGAATTTTGAAAGCTTTAGCGCAATATCACTCTAATTGTTTTTCGACCCATTCATTTATCAGCCCAACAGATCAAATTCAATAAAATAAAATAAAAACCCAGTCACTTAATTAACTTGGACCCATTTATTTTTTTCTTCAGCCTAAATAATTGAATATCCTAGAAGAAACATAACCTATTCTACCCATTACTCTCTCTCTCTCTCTCTCTCTCTCTCTCTCTCTCTCTCTCTCTCTCTCTCTCTCTCTTCACACTCACACAACAAACCGGCCACCGCCATCGCCTCCATCTCCGGTCGTCCACATCGTCGTCGGCTACCTGCATCGCCGCCATGACCACTCTATCATTTCTCCTCCATCTTCTCTACTCACACAAACATGCACACACATAATACCAACCTTCATCTCTTATCTCTCTCTCGGTGAATCTGTTGCCGTTGTAGTCCTATCTTCAATGACACATCGCCATCGACGAGAGCAGCAGTCACTCTCTACTATATTTCTCTTCTTCTCCCATTGCTCTCACCGTAGACACATACACAACATCTCTCTCTCTCTCTTTTCTCTTGATTTACAGATATACGGTGAGAAATCACCATCGCTTCCATCTCAAAATTTTCGAGGAGCTTCGTCGTGTAGTTGCGCCTCTACCGTGATAGCACGGCATTCTCGTACTAGATATGGTAGTAGTAGGAGTACCTGTACCAGCCCGCCAACCCAAAGTACGGATTAGCAGGGACTGTTACTAATAACGGAATTAATTACTAAATAATGACATGGAACACTGAATGGTGTGACATATATTGAGAATATTCTAGAGCTTCAAGTGTTTGAGGTTCGACAAAATATAACATACATGAGACTTCATAATCTAGCGTGATGAAAACATGTGAAGTACAAATGTGACGATGTGTATTCAAGGTTCTACTATCATCAACAAATGACCTGACTGCTCAACACTGTTCCATCCCATCTTCAGCTCAACCTGCACATTTAAAAACAAACATGCAGGGCTGAGTACAAATAATGCACTCAGTGGGCTCATTGCCAAAAACATTTCTTTAAATTACACTGCCCCTTTACATTAAGACACAAGGGTTTTATTGAAAAGGCCTTGCGCTTACTAAAACATTTTCTTTTATTTTCAAAAGTCGTCTGACCAGACATATTTTCTGTCTGTATGATCCATATCAATTCTCATATATTATTATCATAACATCATCACATGTTGGTAGCGAACCAACAACTATTAATATCATAACATCAACTGTATTGGTAATAATCCAACAACTGTAAATCTAATCATAACATCATCATACGTTGGTAGCGAACCAACAATTTTCACTATCATCATACCATCCTTCTCCACATATAACAGGATCATCATACCATCCTTCTCTACATATAACACGATCATCATACCATCCTTCTCCACATATAACATGATCATCATACCATCATTCTCCACATATAACACTATCATATCAGGTTAATCCTAGCCAGGTACAATCCTTCCGGCATAGGATCCAATATCAATTTCTCTTAAGTCAGGGAGCGACCCAACAACTTATTCTCTTTCTTTGTTGGATGAACCAACAACTTGATAGGATCATACATAAAACAATAAACACTTTGGGCAGGTAATCAAATAACATCTGAATATCATATCTCAACAGGAAATACTGGAGATAAATAATGTTCACTTTGAAGAAAGCATATTAAATAAAAGAGTTTTCGAATAAAGCCCACCTGGTATATGCAGGTCTTTCTATAGTCCTTTTCTATGTCTGCTCAAGATCACGTCTCAACTTAACGTAAGAACTATTTTAGTACATTGGTCACGTTTTGATAGAGACGAACATCGTCTATAACGTCCTATGAATCAAATAAGTCTAATGTCGAACTTATTTTGACGTTTCCTAATCAAATGATGTCGATTATGAAATCACTCATCATATAAGAGATATTCCATCTCTTTAGCACATAATGTACGTTTTAATGTACTTATGTAACGTAAGTTACATTGTTACTAAACGTACCATGTCACATAGATCACGTATTATCGAATTTCGTGCATTTTGACCTTGGTCAACGTTTTTGGTCAACGATTTTAACTTTACTCAACATTTTGACTATGGTCAACAATTTTGACTTCAAAGTCAACATTTTGACTTTTTATAACTATATATATATATTTTGAATTTATATAAAAATTTTCTCTAAAAATCCTCATAAAATCATAATATGTTTAAAACATTATTTTAGAATATATTATGCAATTATACATGATAAAATAAATTTATAACATTATTATCCTTAACTTATGGTTTTCGAAAATTTCAATTTGGTAAGTAAACATTTTTCAAAAATCCTAATTAATTCACATAACACATAATCATCCATAAGTATCCTTGCTATAACATAATTTTTATCAATTGTGAATTATTCATTAAAATTTACTAAAGTCATGTTTCGAAAATTTTGACTTAGGTCAAAAATAATTTTTAACAATTCCAATAAATTCATACAACACTATATTATGACTCTACATCATCAATATGCTATAATATCATTAAATCATGAATTATATCACAACATATTATTTTTCTTAAAACTTTCGGTCATTATGCATATATATACTATAGTTTTCCAAAAATGTCACATAAAATCATATAAGCTTATTTAATACCATAGATCATTATTTCATGCTTAAATTAACAATTAAAAATCATAATCAACAACATATCATGCTCACATATTTTCGGTCAATATGTTAATTTTAATAACATGCTTAACTTTGTAATATAAGCTTAATAACATAGTATAGACATGATATCTAAACATCTTAGCACATAACTCATGATTTTCGAAAACCACATAAATGAACTAAGCTTATAACATGAAATCTAACGGTCGAAAATCGAAAATTCTAGCATGTATACGAAGCTCGGAACGTTTCTAACCTTTTAATCGGAGTCGATTATCAACGGCAATGTTTTTCTATCTAAAATTTTGGGAAGGAATTTTTATAAACTCTCTCAAATTTTCTCTCTATCTTTTTTTTCGGTAATTCAAGAAGCAAAATGAAAGGAATTTTGATCTTATTACCATATATATAGACCTTACCACTTGTACAAAAATATCTAGCTAAAACACATAATTACATTTTAATATCTTTCAACCTTTTCGGCCAACACATAAAATGTATAATAAATGGTAATCTTATCACATATGGTCCACTTGGAAGCTTAAGAAATATCTTATGAAATTAATCCATACCACTTGCACACTTATTACAAAATTTTCGTCTACTTACTTTAATATAGGACAAGTTTTATTTTATCTTCTCATATCTTAGTATAATCATACTTTATTTCCATAATTTACATATATTACTTTTCTATACCTTATTCACGTCAACTTGCACACTCTTCCAACACTTAAATCAATTATTTAAAAGGCAAAGTTTCAAACATCCTAAAATTCTCCTAAATGTTCACGGCACTTATCAATTCTTCTTTTCCTTTTTTTTCCCATAGTAATCGGCACTTAGTAGTATTAAGGAATGATTTTATTTTATTATACTATCATATATTATAATATTACTATAGGATAATATTGTTTTTGAAAAGTCAAATTTTCACACTAAGGTTTAATATGTCATTATCAAGGTTGGAAGATAAAATTTCTTACCTTAATTAGTCAAATGTTTCGCCTATTACATGCCAAACAACAAAGTTACTTGTTCAAATTGGTAACCTACTCCACCTTATCACTTTAATAATATCCTAACAACATGATTAATTCACATCATGATCAAGAGTATTTTATTTTATCCTCATTAGTCAAAGTTTTCGGCCATGTTGGCCAAAATAATTGCACTTGTACAACTTGACAATTATACCATATCTTATGCATTAATAATTAATCAATATCATAATTAATGCATAGCATCTTCAAAAGATAAGGATTTAATTTACCTTACACATATAAATTGAAATTTTCGTTCATTACATACCAAAATTGCTACACATTATATTTTCTTGCAATTAATAGCTATATGACATAATATATGTCCTAGATGATATAATAAATCATAGGAAAAATTATTAAAATAATCCCATATCATAAACTTATTATTTTCGAACAAACTTTCGAAAATAGGAAACAATTATCCCATAATTGTTTCTTAATTCTCTAGTATTATTTTAATGATGCATTATATAAAAATAATGCTTTTATTACATGAAATAATCATAGGAATTTAAATATTATAACTCCATGATCGTTAGACTAAGTTTTCAATTCATCTTTAAATGTCGACGTTCTAATCGTCTCAATACGATATTAATCGAATTGCCTCTAAATTGTTCATAATGAAATTGCAGACACTTTATCCATTCCTTTGATAATAAGGAATTTAATTTTCTAAGCTTCATCGCTTAAAAATATCGTAAGACTAACTATCGAAATTTTATCGATGTTAGAATAATACTTTTGAAGGAATAATATAAACTACATTCCTTAATTCACTAATCATTAGTGAATATGATATAAGAATCCTCGTAATATGGATAGTCGAAATCAAGCTTCGATAATTCACTGTTTCGATTATCAAACAAAACCCTAATTAGCGATTTTTTTATTATCGCAATTTAGCATTAAAACTTCGGGATATTACAGTACCGCCACCCACGGTGAGATCTATCGTCGCCTGCCCACATGATAGAGGAATCACCTGTTGGTCAATTTTGGTAACTATCCCACATCGATTGTGGGATAATTTTTTGCCTCAATTAGTTCCTATATAAGCACCTCTCCACCTTTTGTTTTAATTACACCACCAAAAAAAACATCAATTGAGATTGCAATCTCATGTTGAGAGAAAATATTGAGATCCAAGTAAAAATTGTGTGCAATTTTGGAGTGTCCTTAGATAGAGGGTTGAGTGTCTTGTAAACACTTTTATCTATTTTCTCAGTTATAGATCTGCGGCAGTCCGGAGATGTAGGCAGAATTAACCGAACTCCGTTATCAAATTTTGAGTACTTTTATTCCATAGTTATTTATGCTTCCCACTAGTCTGAAGAAGGAAATATTGGGGTTATTTCCTAACAATGGTATAAGAGCTCCAGGTTCGGGGCAGTGATCTTTTAAAATTCATAGTATGCTCGTGGTTGCGGCAGATTCTTGATCCTCCACAATGTAAATTGAATTTTAAAACGGTCATCCGTCAGAAGGATAGTTTTATCGAATTATTCAAAGGTTATACTATTTACGTGAATAGTACAAAGTTCTGGCGAGGAAAGACTTGGTATTTAAGCAGTCCGAGTGACTCACCTCTCTTTCCTGGGAACTAGGTGTACTGTTTATTTTTATAGTCTATTTTGTTAAATAGTGAATCTCCACATCGGTGTTCGTAGTACACGGTGGTTTCACAGGAATTGTCTTTAACTAATCCAAGCGGGGTTGGGCTTAAGTGGGAGCAATGGCTGCAGACGAAGGAAGATCGAGAATTGAAAAGTTCGTTGGCGCGGACTTTGGCTTTTGGAAAATACAGATGGAGGATTATCTGTATCAAAAGGGCCTTTATCAAACTCTCTCAGAAACAAAGCCAGAGGATATGAAGGAAGATGAATGGGCCATTCTCGATAGGAAAACCCTTCGAGTTATCCGATTGTCGTTATCTCGCAATGTTGCTTTTAACATAGAAAAGGAAAAGACCATGGCGGGTCTTATGGCGGCTCTCTCCAGCATGTACGAGAAGCCATCGGCCTCAAATAAAGTCCATTTGATGAGGCGATTGTTTAATTTGCGAATGACAGAAGGAAGATCGGTAGCTCATCATCTCAACGAACTCAATACAATCACAACCCAATTGAGTTCTGTTGAAATTGAATTTGATGAAGAAGTACGAGCATTGATACTTTTATCTTCCCTCCCAGACAGTTGGAATGCCACAGTCATAGCTTTGAGTAGCTCGTCAGGAAATAAAAAGTTAAAATTCGATGATGTTCGTGATCTGGTTCTCAGTGAAGAGATCCGGAGAAGAGGGTTAGGAGAATCAACCTCTTCAGTATTGCATATAGAGTCAAGAGGGAGAAATTCAAACAGACGAAGCGGACGAGGTAAATCAAAGGACAGAAGGTCCAAATCCAAAAATCCAAATGGCTAAAAGCCTATCAAGTGTTGGAATTGTGGGATGACAGGGCACTACAAAAATCAGTGGAAGAATGCACCGGAGAATTCAGAGGCGAAGAATGAGGCAAATGTTGCTTCTACATCAGGAGGAAATGACGTGTTAATATGCTCTTTGGAGAGCAATGAAGAGTCTTGGTTGTTAGACTCCGGAGCATCTCTTTGAGAAGTATGTCCCCAGAAACCATGGAAAAGTTTATCTCGGCAATAATCAGTCATGTGATATTGTTGGGACATGTGTTGTGAAGATCAAGTTGAACGGGTTTGTTTGGGAATTGAAAAATATCAGACATATCCCCGACCAGAGAAAGAACTTGATCTCGATAGGCCAGTTGGACAGTGAGGGCTACACAACAATGTTCCACAATAATGATTGGAAGATTTCAAAGGGCGCAATGATAGTTGCTCGTGGCAAAAAGAGTGGTACTCTTTACAAGACAGATAGAACAACATATTCAATTGCAGTTGCAGCAGACAACGAAGGCCCTAATCTTTGGCACCAAAGACTTGGTCATATGAGTGAAAAGGGAATGAAGATCATACACTCCCAAGGAAAACTACCTAGTCTTCAGTCAATTGAGATTGACAAGTGTGAGGATTGCATACTTGGAAAGCAGAAAAGAGTCAGCTTTCAGACAAGTGGAAGAACCCCAAAGAAGGTGAAACTTGAGCTTGTTCACTCTGATGTTTGGGGGCCAACAACCATTCCATCCATGAGTGGAAAACACTACTTCGTGACTTTTATTAATGATCACTCTCGAAAAGTATGGGTTTACTTTTTGAAATATAAGTCAGAAGTATTTGATGCTTTCAAGATTTGGAAAGCTATGGTTGAAAATGAGACAAGCTTGAAGATCAAGAAGTTCAGAACCGACAATGGTGGTGAATATGAAGACACCAAATTCAAGAAGTTTGGCTATGAGCATGGAATCAGAATGGAAAGAACCGTGCCGGTTGCGCCACAACACAATGGTGTTGCGGAGCGTATGAATCGAACGTTGACAGAAAGAGCCAGAAGCTTGCGGGTGCAGTCCGGCTTACTGAAGCAGTTCTGGGCAGAAGCAGTCAACACAACAGCTTACTTGATCAGCCGAGGTCCATCGGTACCATTGGAATATAAAATTCTAGAAGAAGTATGGAGCGGAAAAGAGGTAAAACTCTCACATCTTAGAGTTTTTGGATGCTTAGCATATGTATACATTAGTGATCATGTTAGAAATAAACTTAATCCCAAATCGAAGAAGTGTACCTTCATCGGTTATGGTGAAGATGAGTTTGGCTATCGCATCTGGGATGATGAAAACAGAAAGATGATCCGTAGTAGAGATGTGATCTTCAATGAAAGAGTGATGTATAAGGATAAGCACAACACAGTTGCAAGCGACTCAGAACAGAGTGGGCCAGTGTTCGCAGAGGTGGATGATGTCCCAGAAAGATCGGAGAATCCGATAATAGAGATTCCTCAGGTGGAGGAATCATACCAGACTTACATGCTAGATCCCGTAAGAAGGTACTACTTCATATACCGAAAAGAATATATTTGCGGTTTTGTTGTTAACGGATGGAGGAGAACACAGATGCTTTGATGAAGCATGTCGGGGCTGAGATGCCGACAAGTGGGAGCTTGCCATGAAAGGCGAGATGAAGTCTTTGATCTCCAATCAAACATGGGAGCTAGTTGAGTTACCCATGGGAAAGAAGGCACTTCACAACAAATGGGTGTACAGGGTGAAAGAGGAACAAGATGGTTCCAGAAGATACAAAGCCCGACTAGTCATCAAAGGGTTCCAGCAAGAGGAAGGAGTCGACTATAATGAGATATTTGCACCAGTTGTGAAACTTAATACTATCAGTTCCGTGTTAAGTATTGTTGCTAGTGAAGAGCTCTATCTTGAGCAGTTGGACGTGAAGACAACGTTTCTTCATGGAGACTTGAAAGAAGAGATTTACATGTCTCAACCTGAAGGATTTCCAGTTAAAGGAATGGAAAACAAGGTGTGCAAATTGAAGAAGAGCTTGTACGGCCTGAAACAAGCTGCAAGACAGTGGTACATAAAGTTTGATAGCTTTATGCACGAGGAAGGTTTCCAGAAGTGCAATGCCGACCACTATTGCTACTTCAAGAGGTATAAGTCCAGTTATATCATTCTGCTACTTTATGTCGATGATATATTAGTAGCAGGACCACATATGGATGAGATCAGAAAATTGAAGAAGCAGTTGTCAAAAGAATTTGACATGAAAGACTTAGGTCCAGCAAAGAAAATACTTGGAATGCAAATCACGAGAGATAAGCAAAAAAAGAGTTTTGCAGTTATCTCAGACGGAGTACATCAATCGTGTTTTGCAGAGATTCAGTATGGGTGAAGCCAAACCAGTCAGCATACCTTTGGCTAACCATTTTCGCCTATCAAAGGACCAGTCCCCTCAGACGGAGAAGAGAGAAGCGTCATAGCCAATATTCCTTATGCTTCACCATAGGAAGCTTAATGTACGCAATGGTCTGTACGAGACCAGACATTGGCCATGCAGTGGGAGTTGTTAGCAGGTTTATGTGAAATCCAGGGAAAGCTCATTGGGAAGCTGTCAAGTGGATTTTAAGGTATCTACGAGGTACTGTTGATAAGTGTTTGTACTTTGGCAAAGAAGAGCTAAAAGTGCAAGGTTACATAGATGAGGACTATGGAGGTGAAATTGATCACCGAAAAAGCACCACAGGTTATATTTTTACTGTTGGTACTACAACTGTTAGTTGGATTTCGTATGTACAAAGAATTGTAGCATTATCCACTACAGAAGTTGAGTATGTTGCAGTGACAGAAGCCAGTAAAGAGTTGATATGGCTTCAAAACTTGTTAACAGAGCTTGGATTTAACCAAGAGAAGACTGTTTTGTATAGTGATAGCCAAAGTGCGATACATTTGGCAAAGAACTCGGCGTTCCATTCAAGAACAAAACACATCGGCCTCCGATATCATTTCATCAGGTCTCTGCTTGAGGATGATGTTCTAATGTTGGAGAAGATTCAAGGAAGCAAAAATCCAGCAAATATGTTAACAAAGGTGGTGACCATTGATAAACTGAAGTTGTGCTCAACTTGGTTGGCTCTTGAACTAACAAACCGTAGATGATCACGCGTTGATCGAGGTGTGAAGACAGATTGAAATCAGTCTTCAAGTGGGAGATTGTTGGTCAATTTTGGCAACTATCCCACATCGATTGTGGGATAATTTTTTGCCTCAATTAGTTCCTATATAAGCACATCTCAACCTTTTGTTTTAATTACACCACCAAAAAAAACATCAATTGAGATTGCAATCTCATGTTGAGAGAAAATATTGAGATCCAAGTAAAAATTGTGTTCAATTTTTGGAGTGTCCTTGGATAGAGGGTTGAGTGTCTTGTAAACACTTTTATCTATTTTCTCAGTTATAGATCTGCGGCAGTCCGGAGACGTAGGTAGAATTAGCCGAACTCTGTTATCAAATTTTGAGTACTTTTATTCCGTATTTATTTTTGCTTCCCACTAGTTTGAAGAAGGAAATATTGGGGTTATTTCCTAACATCACCCATCTACTCTTGACGATCAGCGTCGCAGTATCCGGGATCCGATGACGGTTTGTCATCGTCAACCAAGCAGTCGTTGTTGCTACTGCTTGTCATTGTCTCAACCAAGCAGTCATTGCCATGGCCATTTCTTGTCGAGCTACTATAATTTATCTCCTTCGACCAGGCAGCAGCGGCGCATCACCGCCACACCACCGAGTCAAACCAGGTTCTTAGGCTTCGTCCAAACACTGCAACAACTAGGTTCAATAATAACAACCTCTCTTAGTTCTTTAGATTTTATTATTTTGGATTACTTCCTATGTTTTTAACTCAATAGGCATAGTATGTAGCTCTATAGATTTTGGAGATTGGTTCTATGTTGAAAATTCTTAGTATCTGTTTAGTATGATTTTTTGCTTATTCTTCATATCTTTATGCATGTCATTTTCTATGGTTTGTTCTATTTCTGCTGTTTTTTTTATTAGTATTTATCGATTCAGACTTATTTGGTTTGTTTTTTGATGTTTTGTAGAAAACGGCATTAAATAGGACGAAATGTATATGACAAGAATGGATGTAAAACGTCTATAATATTAAATATCATCTCGATAGGAGACCATAGGCACAAATGGATCGCAATTCGGAGTTCGGATGAGAGAAAGCAGAGCGAAACAACGAAGTCGCGCATGCGCGTGCGCGAGCTTGTCCAGCGCTGAGCTCGCCCCAACGCGCGCCCCACATGCCGCGCCAGGCCCAGTGCCCACTGGGTCCTTCCCGCGCCGTCTCGTCCGCTAGTGCCCCTCTTCGTTCCCTCTGTCGCCCACTTCATCCCTCGCAAGTTGTTGTCCTTACCCCCCGTAGGGTCGACCTCATCGCAACGTCCTTCGCAGAGCCAAGCGCCGACCTCAAGTAGCTGAGCTTGCCCCCCCCTCGTAGCGTCGGCTTCATCGCGATGTCCTCCGTGGAGCCAAGCGTCGGACGCATCCCAGCACCGCCTCAAGCAGCTAAGCTCACCCCTCCGGTAGCGCCAGCTTCATCGCAACGTCATGCGCGGAGCCAAGCGTCGAACGCATCCCAGCGCCGGTCTCACCTCCGTCCGGCGCTGCGTGATGCTTTGTGTTCCATCCAGAGAGTCGTTCCAGCGTCGGTTTCGTTCCGTCCAGCGCTGGGGTGCCCTCTCTGATCTTTTCAGAGAGCGCTCGCGTCCGGCGCTTCGTCCCGTCCGATGCTGTGCGTGATTTTTGGGCCCAAATTCGCCTTATTTCGTGGGCTTTTTCGAGGGTTATATAAATTAGAATTCAGCGCGATGCCATATATTCTCACATCTCATTCACGCATTCCATTCTTTTTCTCCTTTCTTTTCTTTTCCATTTCCATTTAATTATTATGCATTTGGATTAACAATTGGATTGTGCGACTCCGGTTTTTTGGAAGACGAATTTATCTATGAATGGTTTGTAAGTGTTTCTCGTTTCATTATGTATATGTAATTGATATGGGGATAATTTATACTATGAGATGAATTATTGATTTGTTGAGAAATAAATGTTGGATTGTTCTCGTCTTGAATCATGATTAATTGTGTTGATGATTTGCAATTTTCTTATCCATATAAATTGTTTATTTCATGATCTTCATACATGGTGTTCGAGAGAATAGTGTAGGTTGATTATTTGCTTATGTTTGATTATGAAGTAATGCGAGAGCATATTTATATTAGATATAAGTTTGACAATGAACGTGATCGAGAGATTGATTTGTTGTTGAGTAATTAATATATGTGGATAGGGTTTTTGCTATCGTGTGCATTTGTAGTTAAATATCCTTCATAGTTGATGATGGTTTGATTGAGAGATTCCCCACCATTAAGTTCGAGTCTAACATTGATGTGGTCGAGGAATTAGTTATTATTGAACGTTTGGTGAGAGGCGTGGGTGTTTTATGCATTCTGTACCGGTCTTTGGCTTATTAATAGCGAAAATAGATTTTGAACACTAGAACACCGTCTTCAATTCCGTGTATATGCCAATTCCTCTTGTTGTCCAAGTGCATCCGTTTTACCTGCTTTATTTTATTTCCTACTTTTGTTCGTTCCGTGACAGATCCCCCCCATATTTTAGGACATTAGTATTTCTTTTCTGTTTTCATATTTGACATAGAACCGTAGCCCTGTTAAGCCTTCCTCGAGAGATTCGACTTGGATCGACCTTACCTCTATAAGGACCTCATACTATTGCGAGCGACTCAAAAGAATAATTTGGTCGGAACAAATTTTGCACCGTTGCCGGGGAACGCTTTAGGCTTTGTGTTTTGTGTTGCTTTGTTTTTCCTTGTTTCCTTTTATTTTTCTGTTTCTTCCCCCGTGCTTCTTCTTTTTATTTCTTTCTTTTGCTTTTTCTTTCTTACTATTTTCTCCAACAGGTGCGTGTGATCTTGTTTTTGTAGTTGGTGTCTGTTAATGCAGGGTTACCGGTGATACGAATATGGTCAGACATGCCTGGAGGAGGAAAGCTCATCGTATTGGGCAAATTCTTCTTCGAAGAAGGAGCCCAATTCGACTATTTTGAGGGGTACCCGTCAGGCTGTGAGCATCAAGCCTATGATCCCTACTGGAGGCATCCTCTGAGTTTTTTCATATAGTCAGGACCTCTTATTCCAGCAATAGCCGGTGAAGCCGATATTGGATGATACATTGCAGGCTTTCATTCAGGCGAGTCTGCCGGTGAAGCCGACATTGGAGGATACATTGCAGGCTTTTACTCAGGCGAGTCCGCCGGTGAAACCGACATTGGAGGATGCATTACATGATTTCATTCAGGAGAGTCAGCCGGTGAAGCTGACATTGGAGGATACATTGCAGGCTTTCATTCAGGCGAGTCGGCCGGTGAAGTCAACATTGGAAGACACATTGATGTCTTTCATACAGACGAGTCAACAAAGGTTCGGAATATTGGAAGTATCTATCGAACTTGTAATGACCCAAGTCAGTTAGTTAGCTAGTACAGTGGAATAATTGGTACACAACCAAAGTGTGGAGGAGATGCCGAGTCAACTGGTGCAAACTTCTTATGTCATATTCTTTGAAGATGATGAAGTTGAGGAGAGAATCAGGACAGATGATGAAAGTGAAGAGTCAAGATTTCATCAAGATGAGACTAAGTATGGACAACTTGATCTCTTTCCGAACCAGTTGGAGGATGAGAAGAGTACAAACATTGAGGTAGCATCTATAATATTTCAACATCCTAATTCACCAAATATTGTGCTCTAGGAGTTAAGGTTATCTATTTTTCTTTGAAGAATAGGATGTTTGATTTGAGGTTAATTGATTTATTATTTGCTACCTTGAGTATCCTTTGTGCTTACATTGTTACTACTGATGCTCTGGTTGAGATGGTATTCATGCAGGTGAAGGACTATGGATAGTCTGTTTTTCAGTGGTGGAGCTCGTGACATTGAAACGAGCGCTGCATGGGAGGCAACCCACGAGTTTATTTCTTTTTATCTGTTTTGTTCCTTTTCTTTTTCTTTTCAGGTTTTTAATAAGTGAGATGGTAATTGTGGTGAGATGCATAGCATGAACACTCAAGCCACTGGACGTCGTCACCGCCGTACCTAGTTGACTTGCTCTCCCAAATTCAGGGAAGTTTACTTCTACATTTTACCTTTATGGCTTTTGTCTATGTTGGATTTGTATACTGGAAGCAATTTTGGTTGAGCTTGTATACATTGTTTCCTGTTACCACTATTACAATCTCCTATCTGAATTGTTTACTTGATTGCATATATATGTCCCTTTATCTCATATATAAGTTAGATCATACAGATGTGTTTTAGATCACGTAAGTCTCGTATGATTGGTCGAGCTTAATGAGATATAAAAGTATCACACCGAGACAACTTGAGGACGAGTTGTTGGTATAGAGCTGCATATAGATAAGAAGTGACTTGACTTGGTTGCTTGTCTATCTTTGATGCGTCTCGACGTATTGATGGATCACTGATGAGATGAGTTCTTCTATCGACCGTCGTGAAGAACCTAGATCTCGGAGACTTATGTTGATCTAAACCTCGATAATGTATTAGGTGAGTATGAGTTGTTGACCATCACTTTGACTTGCTATGGATGAGGTTAGATGAGATAACCCAAGATTCTCTGCATCTTGGGTCTTGGCGATCTTGTATGTCATGCTAGTTACGTGTCGAGTCACCATATCCGTTTAGGATGATGATGTCCCCTTAAGGAGCTCAAAGGTTTATTGTACTAAACCCCGCAGTTGAGTTATCTCAAGTACAATAATAAGGTTGAGTGGCACTACTTAAGGAATTAAAGATATTAACTATTTTAAGCGATCGAAGCGTAAATAATTAATGGACGTCGATATCTTAAATCTGAGGATTCGTAAAGTCTAAGTGCAAGCCCGACTCAACTTCGAAAATAAAGGGTAAGTCTCGTATTTATTCTCTAGTGGCATGAATAAATGTTTATGAATTAATTTATGTTCGGGTCGAACATAAGATAATTAATTTATTTGAGGTCCATCTTTATTCCTTGCATTTGATCCACAATGGCCGCCCATCCGAGCCTGTAACTTAGTGAAAATCGCCCACTCTCTCTCTCGTCCCACTTGGGACTCGATTTGATCCTCTCATCCTAAAGGATATTATTATATTTATTAGATATACATAGATCCTATCTAGATAGGATTTGAGAGTGCATTATAAATATAAGGTGAGAGAAAATCAAGGCTAATCCTCATTCCATATTTTCGAGAATTACTATATCATAATAGTGAGAATTTTCGAAAATTAAGTGAGAAGAAAGAGGGTGATTTTCTATAGCATTCTCCATAGATTGTCCTCACACGATATTGGAGATTAGGCAACCGGATACAGTCCAGAAGATCAGAGCACGAGTCTTGATCTATACATCCCAGACAGATTCGCAGGTAAACACGAGAAAACTCCTACGTGTTGCAATTAATTATATAGGTGCATGCTAGGCATATAATCAATGTATGGTGAATTAAACATCCAAGATAGATCATCGGGAGAGGGTTAAAATCAGATTTCCCTACAGTCTAAAGTGTGGAAGCGTGCTTGCCGTCTTTGTGTATTTGCATGTGACTTGTGTTTGTTTGGGTGTGTCGTCCTCCATTTTATACCTTTTGTTTGGATTTGAGTATGCTTTATCGTCTAGTATACGAGTAGAGTTGAGTGAGCATGATTTGATTGGGTATGCATGTCCGAACTGATTTCTAATAATTCTTATCGATGCGTGACTTAGCTTGAAAATTGTTGATGATTGATCTAGCTGTGGGGCACGTCGAAGTAAATTTTGATGAAGTGATATGCGTAGTTAATTGTCGTTGCTATTTATATGGCCCCCTTGCGTCTCTTATCTCGAAAAAAAAATTATGAAAATATGGAAAAAAAATTGTTATAAAAATAAAAACAAAAATAAAAGAGTTGGAATAAGTTGTTGATGGATTGAATAAGTGAGCTTAAGGTTGGAATAAGGGGCTCTACTCCTCTCGCTCCATGTTGCTTCTCGAATGGAAGCTCAAAAGTGATGAGTATGGAAAACCACATTAGGATACTCGGGTTTTCAACTCGAATGTTTGACTTAATGAATATTGTCCTATAATCCTCCTTGAGTCCTCACATCTGCTATTGGAAATTGTATGTTATGTTGAAAATGAGATGTGTTATGCAAGGATCTACATAAGTTAGCTATTCGATTATTAAATGCATATAGATCAGATTTGTGATTTGCTTAGATTAAGCAGCTTGCTCAATCAATTGTTAATTTATTATCATGTTAAGAAGTTTATCGATTTAGAAAATCTAGGATGACGTAATGTCGTGGTATGATCCACTTGAATATATGTTTTCTCGATTTCTTTTCCCGAGTCGTGGTGATAATATTTGCTTGAGGACAAGCAAATGTTTAAGTGTGGAGGAGTTGTTTAGTATAATTTTTTGCTTATTCTTCATATCTTTATGCATGCCGTTTTCTATGGTTTATTCTATTTCTGCCGTTGTTTTGATTAGTATTTATCGATTCCGACTTATTTGGTTTGTTTCGATGTTTTGTAGAAAACGGCGTTAAATGGGACGAAATTTATATGATAAGAATGGATGTAAAATGTTTACAATATTAAAGAGCATCTCGATAGGAGTCCATAGGCGCAAACGGATCGCAATTCGGAGTTCGGGCGAGAGAGAACGGAGCGAACAATAAGCGAGACGCCTGCAGTGCGCGCGCGATCTCGACCCACGCGACGTCCCAACACGCACCCCACATGCCATGCTAGGCCCAGCGACCGATGGGTCCTTCCCACGCCGTCTCGTCCGCTAGCGTCCCGCTTCATCCCCTCCATCGCCCGCTTCATCCCTCGCAAGCTGCTGACCTTGCCCTCCGTAGGGTCGGCCTTATCGCAACGTCCTCCGCGGAGCCAAGCGCCGGACGTGTCCCAGCGCCGGCCTCAAGCAGCTGAGCTTGCCCCACCCATAGTGCCGACTTCATCGCAACGTCCTTCGCGGAGCCAAATGCGGATCGTCCCCAGTCGATCCAGGCGGTGAGCTTGCCACTGTGGCGCCGGCTTCATCGTAATGTCCTGCGTGGAGCCAAGCGCCGGACGCATCCCTGCGCCGGCCTCACCTCCGTCCAGCGCTGCCTGACGCTTTGTGTTCCGTCCAGAGAGTCATCCCAGTACCGGTTTTGTTCCGTCCGACGCTGGGGTGCCCTCTCTGACCTTTCCAAAGAGCGCTCGCGTCCGACGCTTCGTCCCGTCCGACGCTGTGCGTGATTTTTGGGCCCAAATTCGACTGTTTTTGTGGGCTTTTTTGAGGGTTATATAAATTAGAATTCAGCCGCGATGCCATATATTCTCACATCTCACGCATGCATTCCATTCTTTTTCTCGTTTCTTTTCTTTTCCCTTTCCATTTAATTATTGTGCATTTGGATTAACAATTGGATTGTGCGATTCCAGATTTTTGGAAGACGAATTTATCTATGAATGATTTGTAAGTTTTCTCGTTTCATTATGTCTATGTAATTGATATGGGGATAATTTCTACTATGAGATGAATTATTGATTTGTTGAGAAATAAATGTTGGATTGTTCTCGTCTTGAATCGTGATTAATTGTGTTGATGATTTGCAATTTTCTTATCCATATAAATTGTTTATTTCATGATCTTCATACATGGTGTTCGAGAGAATAGTGTAGGTTGATTATTTGCTTATGTTTGATTATGAAGTAATGCGAGAGCATATTTATATTAGATATAAGTTTGACAATGAACGTGATCGAGAGATTGATTTGTTGTTGAGTAATTAATATATGTGGATAGGGTTTTTGCTATCGTGTGCATTTGTAGTTAAATATCCTTCGTAGTTGATGACGGTTTGATTGAGAGATTCCCCGCCATTAAGTTCGAGTATAACATTGACGTGGTCGAGGGATTAGTTATTGTTGAACGTTTGGTGAGAGGCGTGGGTGGTTTATGCATTGTGTACCGGTCTTTGGCTTATTAATAGCGAAGATAGATTTTGAACCCTAGAACACCGTCTCCAATTCCGTGTATCTGTCAATTCCTCTTGTTGTCCAAGTGCATCCTTTTACCTGCTTTATTTTATTTCCTACTTTCGTCTGTTCCATGACAGATCCCCTTATTTTAGGACGTTAGTATTTCTTTTCTGTTTTCATGTTTGACATAGAACCGTAGCCCTGTTAAGCCTTCCTCGAGAGATTCGACTTGGGTCGACCTTACCGCTCTATAAGGATCTCGTACTATTGCGAGCGACTTAAAAGAACAATTTGGTCGGAACAGTATCGTATACTTGAATTAAAGGTAGGTTGTGATGCATTTGTGCTAGCTGTTTGTGGAGCATATAAGACTCTATCATGCTATGTAACGAACTTTAAATGTGTTTTACTTACTTTTTGTATTTCATAAGATTGAAAAAATTAAAGTAGAACAAATGTTGAGTTACATGGAACCTGTATGAAGCTGGTTGCTTGGCTGTTTATTGAGAGGAATTCAAGTATCCTCTGAGATCTGGCCGAGAGGAATTCGAGTATCCTCTAAGATCTGGCCGAGAGCTTTGCTTCTTTTCCTTATATGGTGTTTTGGTAGAATGAGAAGGAATGGAAATGTGAGATGGGATGTAATATTGCAAAAGTCTTCCATAAACTCCATGAGTGTGAGAGTAGGGCATAGGTGTGTTAAGTTTGATCATAAGAGTTGTGGAAAAGTGGATAAAATCAAGGATAAAAATATTCGATTCGTTTATATCTCCGTGTTCCGACCAAGTTGTTCTCTAAGTCGCTCGTAATTGTACGAGGTCCTTATAGAGCGGCAAGGTCAACCAGTCGTACTCTCAAGGAATGCTTAACATGGCTACGGTTCTATGTCACGCACAAAAAACAGAAAAGAAACTAACGTCCAAACATAAAGGGGGCTGTCACGTTGTTGGATTTGTATACTGTGAGCAGTTTGGTTGAGCTTGTACACAATGTTTCCTATTATCACTATTACAATCTCTTATTTGAATTGTTTACTTGATTGCATGTGTATGTCCATTTATCTCATATATAAGTTAGATCATACAGTGTGTAGAAGATCATATAAGTCTGTATGGTTGGTTAAGCAAAATGAGATATAAAAAGGATTACAGCTGAGACAACTTGAGGACGAGTTGTCGGTATAGGCTGCAGTGTAGATAAGAAGTGACTTGACTTGGTTGCTTGTCTATGCTGGTATGTCTCTGACGTATTGATGGATCACAGTGAGATGAGTTCTTCTATCTAACCGTTGTGAAGAACCTAGATCTCGGAGACTTACGTTGATCTAAACCTCGATAAGGTTTTAGGTGAGTATGAGTTGGTGATCATCATTTTGACTTGTTATGGGTGAGGGTTACATGAGATAAACCAATATTCTCCGCATCTTAGGTGGTGGCAGTACTTGTATGTCATGCTAGTTACCTGTATCGAGACATCATATCCCCTTTAGGATGATGACGTCCCCTTAAGGAGCTCAAAAGGTTTATTATACTAAACCCTGCAGGTTGAGTTATCTCAAGTACAATAATAAGGTTGAGTGGTACTACTTAAGGAATTAAAGAGATTAATTATTTTAAGCTGTCAGAACACTATAAATAATTAATGAACGTGTCATATCTTAAATACGGGGATTCGTGAAGTCTAAGTGCAAGCCCGACTCAACTTCAGAAATAAAGGGATAAGTCAGCATTTATTTTCTAGTGGCATGAATAAATATTTATGAATTAATTCATGTTCTGGGCTGAACATAAGATAATTAATTTATTTGAGGCCCATGTTTATTCCTTGCATTTGATCCCTGGATTGGCCCATCAAGGCCTGTAGCTACAGGAATTTCGTCCACCACATATAAGAGTCCCACTGAGACTCTGTTCTGATTCTCAATTATCTGAAAAGATATGATTGTATTTATTAGATTGTTGGATTTGTATACTGGAAGCAGTTTTGGTTGAGCTTGTATACAATGTTTCCTGTTACCACTATTACAATCTCCTATCTGAATTGTTTACTTGATTGCATATTTATGTCCCTTTATCTCATATATAAGTTAGATCATACAGTGTGTTGTAGATCACAGAAGTCTGTATGATCGGTCAAGCTTAATGAGATATAAAAAGTATCACAGCTGAGACAACTTGAGGACGAGTTGTCGGTATAGGCTGCGGTATAAATAAGAAGTGACTTGACTTAGTTGCTTGTCTATCTTGATGCGTCTCGGCGTATTGATGGATCACAGTGAGATGAGTTCTTCTATCTGACCGTCGTGAAGAACCTAGATCTCGGAGACTTACGTTGATCTAAACCTCGATAAGGTATTAGGTGAGTATGAGTTGCTGACCATCACTTTGACTTGCTATGGGTGAGGGTTACATGAGATAACCCAAGATTCTCTGCATCTTGGGTGGTGGCAGTGCTTGTATGTCATGCTAGTTACATGTGTCGAGTCACCATATCCGTTTAGGATGATGACGTCCCCTTAAGGAGCTCAAAAGGTTTATTGTACTAAACCCTGCAGGTTGAGTTATCTCAAGTACAATAATAAGGTTGAGTGGTACTACTTAAGGAATTAAAGTAATTAATAATTTTAAGCAGTCAGAAAGCTGTAGATAATTAATGGACGTACGATATCTTAAATACGGGGATTCGTAAAGTCTAAGTGCAAGCCCGACTCAACTTCGGAAATTAAGGGGTAAGTCAGCATTTATTCTCTAGTGGCATGAATAAAGGTTTATGAATTAATTTATGTTACAATTTGAACATAAGATAATTAATTTATTTAAGGCCCATCTTTATTCCTTGCATTTGATCACTGGGCTGGCCCATCCAGGCCTGTTGGCTAAGGGAAAATCGTCCCTCTCTCTATTAGAGTCCCACTGGGACTCTGCTTGATACTCTCTATCTTAAGTGATATGATTATATTTATTAGATATGCATAAATCCTATCTAGATAGGATTTAGGGTTGCATTATAAATATAAGGTGAGAGAGAAAATCAAGGCTAATGCTTAAGTCATAATTTTCGAGAATTGCTATATACACATAGTGAGAATTTTCAAAAATCTTGAGAGAAGAAAGAAGACGTTTTTCTATAGCACTCTGATAAACGCGTATTTTACACGTTTATTGTTGATTTCTAAAGATGATTTTAGATCGATAATGTGCGTTTATGTCTTGGATCTCAATGCTTTTAAATATTTTGGAAGATCTTGCTCTTGGGTTCCGTTTTGGTGTTTTGTAGGCTTATAAGTAGAAAACGAAGCATGAAGCGAAGAAACGACGAGAGCGAGGCGAAAATGAGGGCCTAGCGACCGCCTTGCGGCCTAGCCAGACCGTGAGCCATCAAGAGCGAGCACGCGCGCGCTTGCTGCAGACGAGGCTCGCGGCCGCCTAGCGGCGCTAGGTCGGCGTGGCTACCATCCTGGCGAGGAAAGGCCGTGGCGCGCGAGCACTCCGGTGAGGCGGGCGTACCGCGACAATTTTATGTGCGACGTGACAACACCTAGCGACCGCGAGGTGTGGCGCGAGGCAATCGTCTGTGGCCCGCCAAGAAAGCGAAGGATGGCCGAAGAAGTGTTCCTCACGATCGGGAGCCCGCCGCATGGCGTGGCGGTGATCAAAAATTAAGGTTTCGACCTAAAATCTATAAATAGGGCTTCGCCCCTCGCGCCCAACCTTCCCCAGTAGCGATTTTACGTTTTCCTCGGTTTTCTCTGTTTTCATTTATTTTCACATTAGTTTTGATTTAGATTAATTCTAGCAATAGTTTTCCATCGTTCTAGCTTTAGTTCTTAGCATTGTTAGCGTTTTGGAGCGGTTTCGTTCGAGCAATTACATTCTTTTCCGTTTTACGCGAGGTTGGGATTTGAACAACGATTGTTCTTGAGACGTCACCTACGGGTTTTATCTATTTAATTTGTATTTTTATGATTATTTACGTATTTTATTTCGTTATTTATGTCTAGCTAAATTTACATTTCTAATCTAGGGTTTGCATGATTCTATCCTATATGTTGTGATTCCCGCTATTGTTATTTACCTTCCGGGCATTGATTCATGATTCTTGGTGCTTAATTATATGTGTTGATTTACGATCAATCTTGATGCATATCATAGTTGCCGATTAATTACGTAACAGTTTAATTGTCGTCGATCTTGAATGCATGATACGGATAAACGCGAGTCGTGGGCGAGATAGGAACATTCGTAGAAAGCATATTCTTTGTGATCCTTTTGGGTTGCTTATTTTCCTCTAAAGGCGTAACGATATGAGGAAAATTAGTAATCAATGTCTAATTACAAATGGCGAAGTTGTTGGCTACATATGTGATCTTCCATCTTATGCGGATTAAAGCGGTTAATAATAAGCGGGATAAACATCGTAGTAGATAGGATTAGTGCATCCCAGGGTTAGTCTTTCTTCATAGTTATCCCTTTGAGTTTTTATTTCTTTAGTTTATTTTTCTTATTGTCACATTTGCTTTGGATTTAATTATCTGAAGCCATAAACCTATACAAACCAAATCTGTTCTTGGATAATGATGAAGTTTCATTGAATTAGCTTCTGTGTTTTCGGATTGCAATCCCTATGGATACGATACTCGACTTACCTTATACTTGCGCGTTTTTCGTGTGAGAAAAGTGAGCGATCAAATTTTGGCGCCGTTGCCGGGGATTGTTAAGATCACATAGGAATAATTTGTGATTTAGATTTTTAATTCAAGTTATATATATTATATTATTTATTTATTCTTGTGAGTTAAGCTCTCTTTTCTCGGGTAGTTTATGATCACAGGTCGAGGGACCTCACAGAGCAAAATCTTGACCCGGATATCGAAAATTCCCAATGGAGAAGGAGAGAAGAAGAAGGGCTGCAATGGCCGCTAATCCACGAGCAGGGCATTCCTCCCGAGCAAGTGAGCAGCATGCTAGCCGATTTCGCGAGATGAGCGCCCGGATGGCGAATATGGTACTCCTTGTCCCACCCGGAGGCGAGACCTCGAACTACATGTACCGACCTCCCAACGGCGGTTCAAGGAGGCGGATGGGGCCCAGTGAATGCTAATAACTTGAGTTAAAGCCGGCCCTAATCGGCATGGTTCGAGGAGAGCAGTTCGGAGGAGGAGTGGCGAGGACCCAAATGCTCATCTGGAGACATTCCTCGACATTTGTGTCACCATCAAGCGAATGGGATGCCACAAGACACAATCCGGATCGCATGTTCGGATTCTCTGCTGACCAGGCGAATTGGTTCGAGCACTGGACCGAGGCAAGGATAGGCAGGTTGGAAACTTTGCAAGAAGTTCCTTTCAAAATACTTTCCGGACCAAAGCACGAAAGATCATATCGAGATCTCCCACTTTTGCCAACAAGGAGGCGAGTCATTATTGAGGCATGGGAGAGATTCGAGGCTTATTGAAAATGCCCTTCACATGGATTTTCTAGAAGCGGCGATCACCACAGTTCTATAGCGGTGACCTTGCATCGAGAAGCATTGTAGATGCATCGGCGAGGCTGCCATTGAATCGCCGTGTAAAGGAGGCCGGCCGCATCATAGAAGAGATGGCGGCCAATAGTTATCAATGGCGATGGAGAGAACACCGGTGGTCAAGCGGTTGTTGTTGAGTTTGATTTGAAATCTGACGATCTTATAAAGAAGTTCACTCTTTTGAAGAGCGGATCGAGGCAGAAGAGGTCAATCATATCAATCGGAGGAACCATGGAAATCAGGCATACCATCGAACAGCGAGAATCATCCGAATCATCGTATGCCAACTCAATAACTTCCAACAATCTCCGAGAGCCGTTGTGCGAGAATGGTATGATTCGAGAGCCGAAGAAGCGGGGTTTAGAGGAGTTGATCAGCGATTGGTTGTGAGCAACCAACAAATGACGACAAATCGAAATTTGATGGCCGCTGATAGAACTCGTTCATCAATAGCACTACTCGAAAGTTGCACATGGAATCCACCATGACGGCCGTGGGCAAACACTTGAAGATCTTTGGAGAATCGGATCGATCGGATGGCCGCCGGAATGCCTGACCAAAGGCAGGCGATTTCCGTGTCTGAGTAAACCCTAAGAATCGGTGCTTTGTTATCCGGTTGAGAAGTGGAAAAGCATATCGAATGACAAGGGGCGAAAAGGCAGCTGCGGAGAAAATGAGCACCTCGCGACCCGGCTCGCGACCGCGAGCCATCACGGGTCTAGTCGGTCAGAAGCCTTGACGACCACCGGCCGTGAATGAAAAGTACCTCGTGACCGAGCTCACGACCGCGAGCCGTACGCGAGACCAGCAAAGATGCGGGGGCGAGCCCGTGCCCGCATGTCGGGACGCGAAGAAGAGCAGTGGCGCGGTAGCTAGCGATCGCCCTCATGATCGTGAGGTGGGCCGCGAGGGAAGTCTGTTCGAATTTTCCGGCGTATACACCTCGATTCCGTTTTCGGTCGTTTGGCTAAGCCCGGGATGATAGGTGACTCGATTTACGGAGATGTTCGAGAAGGTGAACATTAATATTCCTTTGCTTAATGCACTCAAAGATGTGTCGGGTTACATGAAATTTCTCAAGGATGCCGTTACCAATAAGAAGAAGCTAAAGAAATTCGAGGGCGGTCAATGTCTCAAGAGTGCGATGTTGTCTTTGCAAAAGAAGTTGTCCTGAAGCAAAAGACCAGGCGACTTCTCGATCACAATGTGTCGTTGGAGGTATACCTTCTCCAAAGTCTTTGTGTGATTTGAGGCAAGCACTAATTTGATCTGTTGTCCATATTTAATAAATTGGAGATCGGAGAATGAAGCCTACTACTATTACTCTCCAAATGGCGGACGCATCATGTCGCAAGGCAAAGGGATAGTGGAAGATGTGTTGATCAAAGTCAGTTAAATCTTCCCGCGGACTTCATAGTCCTCGATATGCGGATGATGGGAATCGCCTCTCATTCTAGGGAGACCGTTCTTAGCCACGGCGGGGCTCTAATCGGCGTGCGGAGGGTGATCTCGCCTTCCGTGTGAACAAAGATGAGTTAACGATCTCAATTTATGATGCCATCACGAGAGAGGAAGACTCGGCATATGAAGAGTGCTATTCGATCACCACTACCACAGCCGACCCATTCTTGAGCTCAATTTCAATAGACCATCGGGCGAGCATACTACTGAGGAAGAAGTGGACTTGGTATAAAAATTGAGTGATTCGTTCAAGCTCGGTGGAAGCCATTCTTATGTCGATTGGTGGGCTGTTGTAAATCTAAGTACTGAGGCAAATCGAAGTTTGGAAAGGCATCGGTTGTCAAATCGCTTGATTGATGAGAGGTACCATCGAGCTAGCGACGGAAAATCTAGCTTGGTTGGGAGGTAACCCAGCGTTTTTACATGTTTTATGTTTTCATTTTTCTTCTTTTCTTTGTTTCTTTGTGTCTTGTTTGTTTGTTTTAAGTCCCAATGTATATCATCAATGGCGAGGATTCTATCCACCCATTGAATGTGACATTTGACGTAAGATCTCTCCCAATCACTCTCTACGCAAATATTATTACCTCCATTGCACTTTGTTGACAATAAGTTTGGGGGAAGAGTGGTCGAGTGTGATGTGGTTGAGAGTCTTTTTATGTTTTGTGTTGTTTTGTTAAGTTTTTTATATGTTGGGGCTTTTATCGTGTCTTTTGTGTTTTTGTTGTGTCGATCGATCAACGAGTTGAAGTGAAATGTGTTAATCCATATAGCCAATGATGATATAAATTTTTTGTTAATGTTGATAGTGCACATGATATGTTTGAAGGGAAAACATATGTTTAGCCCTCGCCCCGAGGATCTATCTTGGATATTTAATTCACCATACATTGATTATAAACCTAGCATGCGTCTATATAATTAATTGCAACACGTAGGGGTTTTCTCGTGTTTACCTTTGGATACGAAGAGGTCGATGGAGCGAGATGAATGGATCGAGCGGATCGGACTCGTGCTTTGACCTTCTAGGCGTATCCGGTTGCCCCGATCTCCAGCGTCGGTGAGGGCGATCTATGGAGAATGCTTGGAAAAATCACCCTTTGCTCTCACTTTACAATTTTGAAATACTCTCGACACTATGAGGGGCGAAAATTTCTTGTTAATATGTGAGCATTAACCTAGACTTTATCTCATACCTTATATTTATAATGCACTACCTTAATCCCGTATGGAAATTACCATAATCCATATGGAAATTACCATAATCATATGGAAAATTACCATAATCTCGGGATTATTTCCATACTCTCGGGATTATTACCATAATCTTATATGGATGTTAGAAACGACGGTCGGATAGACGCCTTCATGGATAGCTTCGAGATTGCTTAGCTTGTTGTTTTAACCATTTGCTAAAACCGTGAGATTTGAGCTTCAATCAAGTATACATATTGTTATGGTACGCTTTTATACAAGCTCAACCAAGTGATATCGTTAGAAAATGGCATGTAATTATCTTCAAGAACTTGTTGTTTTTTGTGTCGAGGCTGCAATATGTGTTTTGAATATGGAAAGGATAAAGGCCATCTTTGCTAAACCACATATTTACCCAAACACTAAATTTCAATGATATATACCGTTTGTCGCCTTCTTTGAGTCTTTATTAGACTTTATTCTTTCGATTAACCGGATGATAGGAGGTAAGGATGGATATGGGAATCAAATGGGAGGAAAATTTGTTTTGATATGCAAAGTGGGGATAAAAGATAAAGAAGGGTACCTGTGTGAAAAGAATAGACCTATAAGCTCTATTACAAAGTCGAGAAAGAAAATGTTGAGAAAATGTGAGCATAAAGGAAGTCAATCATTATAGTATATGGTACCTTGGGTTGCATTAATGTTGAAATAGCATGTTGGAAAGGAAAAGGAAATGGACAAAGTCCATATGAGCTGATTATAGAGATGGAGGTGCTTGGAGTATATTTGAGTCACTTAGCCATATATTATCCTACCTTAACCAATGTGTCTACAATACTGACCTATGAAAAGTCCTTTTATCCTAATTTGAATGCATTTGACGTGGTGGAGATATTAGAGAAATGGCGAGCCTATGGTGAGATTTTGCGTTGCATTGATTTTTGAGTGCATACACGTCCCTTATTTCTTTATGAGTTGAGTGTACTCTATTTATTACGCACATGCCATTGTGAGGTTGAATTGAATGAGATTTTTGCTTTCAATGGTTGTACATTGTCGATTTGACTAATGTCGTCGTGTGCACTAATGATTTTGAGCTTTGAGATATTTATGAGGCTTTATTGGTTAATCACCTTTGCTGACGCTCGTTGATCCTGTTTTGTGTCTCTCTTTCTTTTTGGTCTTGTTTTTGTTTGAGGACAAACAATGATTTAAGTTTGGGGGGTTGATAAACGCGCATTTTACACGTTTATTGTTGATTTCTAAAGATGATTTTAGATCGATAATGTGCGTTTATGTCTTGGATCTCAATGCTTTTACATATTTTTGGAAGATACTACTCTTGGGTTCCGTTTTTGTGTTTTGTAGGCTTATAAGTTGAAAACCGAAGCATGGAACGAAGAACGAGCAGACGAGGGCAGAAATGAGGGCCTAGCGACCGCCTTCGCGGCCACTAGCCAGACCACGAGCCATCAAGCATGAGCGCTAGCGCGCATGCTGCGCACAGACGAAGGCTCGCGACCGGCCTAGTGATCGCTAGGTCGGCCGCGAGGAAACACCAGCACAAGCGAGGAAAGGCCATGGCACGCGAGCACTCCCAGCGGACGTGAGACGTGCCCGCGATGATTTTATGTGCGACGTGACCACACCTAGTGACCACGAGGTGTGGCCGCGAGGCGAGTCAGTACGCGAGCGCCCTGCCGAGAAACGAAGGATGGCCGAGAAGAAGTGTTCCCTCGCGATCGTGAGCCCGGCCGCAAGGCATGGCGGCTGATGCAAAAATTATGGTTTCAGCCCTAAATCTATAAATAGGGCTTCGCCCCCTCGCGCCCCCAACCTTCCCCATCGCGAATTTACACGTTTTTCCTAAGTTTTTCTCTATTTACCATTTATTTTCACATTAGTTTTGATTTAGATTAATTCTAGCAATAGTTTTCCATTGTTCTAGCTTTAGTTCTTCGCATTGTTAACGTTTTGGAGCGGTTTCGTCCGAACAATTACATTCTTTTCCGTTTTCCGCCGAGGTTGGGATTTGACCCAACGATTGTTCTTGAGCGTCACCCTATGGGTTTTATCTATTTAATTCGTATTTTATGATTATTTCATATTTTATTTCGTTATTTATGTCTAGCTAAATTTATGTTCTAATCCTAGGGTTTACATGATTCTATCCTATATGTTGTGATTCCCGCTATTGTTATTTACCTTCCGGCATTGATTCATGATTCTTGGTGCTTAATTATATGTGTTGATTTCGATCAATCTTGATGCATATCATAGTTGCCGATTAATTACGTGATTTTAATTGTCAATCGATCTTGAATGCATGATACTGGATAAGCGCTTAAGTCATAGCCGAGATAGGAACATTCGTAGAAAGCATATTCTTTATGATCCTTTTGGGTTGCTTATTTTCCTTTAGAGGCGTATGAAATAGGGAAAATTAGTAATCAATCGTCACAATTGTCATAAGCGAAGTTGTTGGCTACATATGTGATCTTCCATCTTATGCGGATTAAAGCGGTTAATAATAGCGGGATAAACATCGTAGTAGATAGGATTAGTGCATCCCTAGGGTTAGTCTTTCTTCATAGTTATCCTTTGAGTTTTTATTGCTTTAGTTTATTTTTCTTGTTGTCACCTTTGCTTTGGATTTAATTATCTGAAGCCAAAACCTATACAAACCAAATCTGTTCTTGGATAATGATGAAGTTTCGTTGAATTAGCTTCTGTGTTTTCGGATACGATACTCGACTTACCTTATACTTGCGCGTTTTTCGTGTGAGAAAAGTGAGCGATCACACTCTCCATAGATTGTCCTCACTTGGCATTGGAGTTTAGGCAAACGGGATACAGTCCAGAAGATCAAAGCACGAGTCTTGATCTATTCATCCCCGACAGATTCGCTAGCTAACCACGAGAAAACTCCTACGTGTTGCAATTGATTATATAGGTGCATGCTAGGAATATAATCAACGTATGGTGAATTAAACATCCAAGATAGATCCTCGGGAGAGGGTTAAAATCAGATTTCCCTTCATAGATATGCAGAGATCCTATCCTAATAGGTTTCTAGGGTTGCATTATAAATACAAGGTGAGAGAAAATCAGAAAGTACTATTCCCATATTTGAGATTCTCGAAAATCTTTTAGTGTGGAAGAAGGCGGAATTTGCAGTATTCTCCATAGATTGCTCTCACTCATTGAATTGCAAACGGGATATAATCCATAAGATCAAAGCACGAGTCTTGATCATCTTCTTTATCCACTAAATTCGCAGGTAAACACGAGAAAATACCAACATGTTGCAATTAATTATATAAGTGCATGCTAGGTATATAATCAATGTATGGTAAATTAAACATCCAAGATAGATCATCGGGACAGGGTTAAAATCAGATTTCCCTATATTTGGTATCAAAGCCTGGGATCAGTATCTTGGCTCTGTTGGATTAATTTACATTTGATTATTACGTGCACAATTAAATAATTGTGGATCTGTCATTCATAGTGGCTAGAATATTTGTTTTGCTTTTTTGTCGGATTTTATTTTCACCACGAGAAAATCCATGGTTAGATTATGATTTATTTTAGTAAATCAAATCTGTAAAACGAAGAACAAAGACGAAAAAATGAAGAACGAGACGAGAAGATAGAGTCCCATCGCATGGCACGTCGGTAGCACGTCGCACAACAAGGCACACGACTGTGCCGGACGTGCGGATGGACAACATCCGCCAGGTGGGAGATGGCACGCGAGCTCATCGTGCGGGTACCCATCTTGCGAAGCGCACGGGCAGGCCCTGCGTGCGAGTCGTGCGCAGCTTCTCTCAGTAGATGTTCAGGTAATGTCGGCGAGACCCTGCTGGCTTCTTCGGTAGCTCGGCATGCGGGGTGCTCGTTTATCGTGTGGATGCCTCGGTACGCCTCGGTAGATTGCACGAAGATGTCTCGAAAATATCTCGGTACGCCTCGACAGCAGACGTGCACGTTCGGCAACACTCACTAGGCAAACGATGAGGATGCGGGTGTCAGCGCGCGAGGCGTGTGTTCATCGCATGACCTCTGAACGCGATGCATGCCTCGACGCTCAATCGTTGTGCTGAGTTCTCGATAGATGGGCGCTGGACGACGTCGCACGGCTTCGACAGTTTGGGTGAAGCATTCTCGATGCTCGTCGAGATAGGCGGGTAGATGGCGCTCGACAGAGGTGAGGTGGGGCGAGGGGGAGGCAGTGTGCGGCTGGACAGCTAGGCATGCCATGGGCTGTGCCCTACCATGCGCGGCCCATTCCACTTGGGCCGACCTGACCCGTTTACGACCCAAACCCATTTTTTGACCCGGATCCAGTTTTCTTACCCGACCCGACCCGTTTCACTGTTTCTGCCTGTTTTTTGATTTTCGGCCCAAATCAAGTTTCGAAGAGTCCGGTCCGTGCCCATGCACGCGAGGCCCATTTCGAGATTTTTTGAAGATCTGTGTTTTGTAAATTTAAGTAATAAATTAGGCAGGGAAGTACAGGATCCACGAGTGAGCCGCAATGAATGAATTTAATTTTATTTTTATCGTTCAAAGCATGTCGTGGATGTTTAAATTATGCAGTAGCATGCTATGTATGTTTTTACGTAGATAAACATGTAATATGTTTTCGTGATTGGATGCGTATAACAAGCTTGCTAGATTTATCGCGTTTTGGAGTATGATTTAGAATTCTACGAGCAAGTTTTACGTGTTGAGTTCTATAGAAAGCATGCTAGGATTACGTGATCTGCATGGACAAATCTTTTGAAACAAAAGACTAAGCAAGAAACCCGACATATTAATTTTAAATTAAAAGATGCCAGGACTTCCAGTTTTTGATCTCTAAACAAAGTGGTACGCACTCCACACGCGTGGCTTGCATGCACTGTTTATCATACGTTTGTTAGATGAGATTTCTAAATAAAATATTTTAATCTATTGAGAAGTTGGAGTTTCATGTGTAAACGTCTACACGCGTGGCTTGCATATACGATTTTCATAAGTTCTCTAGAGATAGATTTAAAATGAGATGACAAATAATTTGGATTGGAAGCTGTATGGTCTTAGTGAGTATGCTTATTCTAAGAATTCATTTTCTGCTGTCATAAATATGGTCATTGCTTAGACATCACCTCAAGTACAACTTCCCACGAAGTCCCTTCTTACTATAGTGATGTGGTCTAGTAAGGTCAAATCATTAATTTCATATGTCATAAGGATAAGTTGACATGGATTGAAATTAAACGACTAAAAGGTATATTTTAGTCTAGTCGAGGGGTTCATGTGTAAACGTTCACATGCATGGCTTACATGTGGGATTCCTTGGGCGATTGGAGGTTTTAATTAATATTGTTTTATCAAAAGGTTACAATATTATTGTTACGAATTATGTGCGATCGTATGCTCATGTGTTTACATTACTTTTTAGATATGTCTCTTACACCGATTATCAATATGCTCGCCTAAAATCCTCTATCCAGTCCAAATTTTATCGAGTGGAAACGAAACAAGGAGTATGTTCTTATCGCAGAACAACACATGTTTGTTCTCACTACTCTCAAACCCGATGCCCTTATTGACATATCAATGAATGAGCAGCAAGAGGCAAGCAGACTTTGGCATGAGTCAAATAATATGGCCAAGTGCTATATGATGACTACTATGTCCAAAAGCTTGCAGCTGCAGCATCAGTCAATGGTAGACGCGACTGAAATATGGTCAAGTCTCGAGAGTAAGTTTGGGTAGTTAGATCGGACAGTCCGCTTCCAAAAGGTCGATATCATCATTAACACGTTGTCCAAGTCTTTTGGAAACTTTCGTGTAAACGCGATCATGAGCAAGACCGAGTATACACATAGTCAGTTGTTAAATGATCTAGTGGCTTCGGAAGGTGTCATGGGAAAAGGAGCACATGCCCTTGCTAGCATATCTAAGGGCCCCAATTTTCCATTGAAAAGTGGAAGAAGAAAAAGGAGTGCCAAAGGTGGTAGTGTGATACCCGTCTTTTTAAGCTTCATTTTGCATGGCACGTTTTTGAGAAAAGTCAAAGGTTGACTTTTTTTTGGTGATCGACCGTCACGAAACCTCGGGCGTTATGAAGAGTGTCTTATGGCCAATTCATAGACACTAAGTATCTGAGTTTTCGACCACCCATGAAGGTTTGGCACCGGGAAGTTATCGAAAAATCGGACTTTTCATTGGTCTTTTAAGGCATATCTTGTTTATAGTCGTTGTGTCCGGTATTTTATTTCGTGTCCATGGGTACCAAGTTTGCAAAATTTGGAGTCCGTTTGCAAAGTTGCATCGCTTTTGCGTTTTCAAAAAGTCCGCTTGCATGGCATGACTACTGCGCCCTGCTTTTTCTATAAATAGGAGGCTAGGGCCTTCATTTTCAACGTTCATTTTCTTCGTCTCTCGTGTTTATTGAAGAGCCGAGTAGCTCAGTGCACGCTGCGAAGTTACTGGAGGAGTGGGGATCGAGCCGGGAGGCTCGGTGGCGCCATTCTTGCTCTTGCCGAGCCACCACCGCCGATCAACCACCCCGGGCAGCCCGTTTTCTGTTTTGTCCTTTTCTTGTTTTGATTCCGCCTTTTAGTAGATCGTATAGCATAGAACTCGGGATTCTAAAGGGCGAGGCGGAAAAGCAGGGAGGCCGCCGATTGCCAAGACGCCCCGCCGCCTTTGGCATGGTTTGGTGGCCGACAGACCACCTTTTCGCTCTGAGTCCTTTAGGTTTTGAGTTCTGGCTATGCATTCTACTAAAGTACCGATTGCTTTTTTTGTTTTCGCTTTTACGCATGACGGGATGTTTTCGTTTCTTGAGTTTTCTAAAGGAAGACATGCTCGGGTTATCCATTTTCAACGTGGTTTGTCATTCCATGTTAATGGTTATGCATATTGCTTATGTTTCCATTTTCATGCATCGATTTTGGATGGTTTATCCTAGATCCGAGGATAGGCATCGATTTTTGAAGCTTCTTCACGCTAAGATTTGAGTCGACTTGCATGCATGCATATTTTGAAGGTACCTTATTATAGGTATTGATGCCACGAATATATTTCCTTACGCATCGAGTTGATTTGAAAACCGGAGAGTGCCATATGTGGGTTCGAGAAAGTCAAAACCCTAATTTTGCTACGATCGTCGTTTGGATCACGTTGTTGCTTTGCTTTGTGGGAAGTGACCCCAAAAGTTGTTCCGTCTTGTTACGGTACCTACCGGTCACGATCGGTGAAGTCATCGGATCCGTAGATATCTCTCGGTTGATGTTTTAAATACTGCTCAGTTGGGTTATATATGCTTATTTTGAGTTATTTACTCGATATTTCAAAATAAAACATGTACGCTGTTGTAAAATGTTTTGTGAAGTTATTCTTGTTCTCGATCCGAAATATGGTTCTATCATGGTTGTGCACGGATCTCTATTCGATGGGTTGATCACCATCTTGATTATTGATCGTAAGGATAGACCCGAACACGTGGTTATGGTTACGAGGGATAGACCCAGAAGTCCACACGAAATGGTAATGAGGTGGTTATGGTTACGATGGGGATTTGACCACAAGTCCACACCAGTTAGCCTACCGGATACGTTAGGGCATGGGCGAATGGATATATTCGGGCGAATGAATGACATGTGATGGGGTGGCGGGATCGTTACGAGCCGTGGTTCATGGTTCTATGATGAGAATACTTGATAATAAGGGATCAGTATCGAAAATGAAAAATCTATTTTGCTTACTTAGAAGTGCTCTGAACACGGCATCATGATTCTTTTGATTTATGATAAAACCCGGTGAGTGCGCTAGTACTCACCCCAAACTCTTTTTCAAATCTTTTCACAGATGGAGGAGGGCTGGACGGGCGACGATGAGGGGTGGAGCTGTGGGTTCTTCATGCTATGCTTCCGCGATGTTATGTTATATACGTACTTTGATATTGATGTATTCTTGTCCCTTATTTGCTTTCTGATTGGGAACAAGATTTGTTATGTTATTCTGTTGTGAGTCTCGATATGAGCATGCTATGTGGTTGACGGTCTAGTTGACGGGATGTAATGCTATTTTGCTTTCTTGCATTACTTATAATAAACCAAGATCATGTTTTACGAGGTTATGATATCGATATTATTACATTGGTGGATTGTTTGTGCACCCTCCCTTCGGATATGTCCTAGTTATAGAGGAGATGTTGCCCGATTTCATGGTCACATCTTCTTATCATGTATGTTATATGTATCCCCCTTCTTCCCCGCTTCTTAACCCCCACCCCTAATCACACCCCGGCATCCGTGCCTTCCCTCGGGAATTGGGGCGTGACAGGTAGAGGCAAGGAAACTAGTGGAGCTGTGGGAGTAAAAACATGGTTGTCATCGGAGGCTTGATAAAGCCAAAGGAGAGAGGTAGGTGCTTCAAGTACGGCAAGACTGAGAATTGGAAGGCTAAGTGCCCCATGCTCAAGGCTCAAGGTACGTCATTTTCTTTAGTAACGGAAACATGTTTAGCAACTTGTTCTACTCATTCATGGGTAGTAGATACGTGTGCGATTGATCATGTTTGTTACACCTTACAAGGGTTCCTGCGGTAAAGGGAGCTATTTGATGGCGAGATAATGATCTCCATGGGCAACGCGACGAAAGTTGAGGCCATTGCAGTCGGAGATGTTACTTTATGTTTTGATAGGACATTTTTAGTATTGAAAGACGTTTAATATTTATCGGAGTTTCAGAAACTTATTTCGGTTTTCAAACTATTTATATATGGATATTCTGTTGTTTTTGATAGTGGTGTTTCTATAATCAGAAATGACGAAGTTATCTGTGGTGGCACTTTATATAATTCGCTTTATATAATTTATGTCAAGCATAATACCTTTAATTATGTTGCATCTACATCAAACCATAATAACATAAAGTTTTCTTCGCTAGAAAACACCACATATCTTTGGCATCTTAGGTTAGATCACATCAATCTAAATAGGATCCAAAGACTGGCTAAGAATGGAGCGTTGGGTGATATTACGGTTACTCTGTTCCCATTCTGCGAATCCTATATAGAGGGAAAGATGTCGACCAGACCCTTCAAAGTGAAATGATATAGAGCCAAAGAAGTGTTGGAGCTAGTCCATTCTGACCTGTGTGGACCAATGTCCACACAAGTTCTTGGAGGTGATAAGCCTCATTTTTATATGATTTATAAGGCTATTTTCGTTTCGTTTCTAAGTGATAAAAGGATTGTTTGAGCTGCATTTGTGATATATTTCATTTTCTTTAAAAGATATGATGCCGTGTGTAGTTTGTGTTATTTGAGCACATGGTTTTTATCTAAAAATGGAAAAGGCACACAAGCACGCATTTAAGCTTTGTTGATTGGAGCTCGCGAGCCTTCCTCGCGCATTAGAAGATCGCGAAGACACGAAGAAGAGGCTCGCAAGGAAAACGCGCGAGGCGGACACGCGAAGAAGAGGCAGACTTGCCTCGCGACCCGCTATCGCGACCATGGGTCGCGAGGCATTGCTCGCGAGGAATACAAAGCACGCGCTATATGGAGAGCTCGCGACCCGCTATCGCGACCGAAGCTCATGATGAACGTTCGCGAGGCGACACGGAAAGCGCATCGCGACTAGCTATCACGATCGAAGCTCGCGAGGTAGGACAACAATGTGTCTCGCGAGGCGAGACACCTTGTCCGTGTATAATTCTAATCCGAGTCCGAGATGGAGGAGGCTTGCACTATGCACGAGAAAGGGAGATAGCGATTCATTATAAATAGAGAGATAGAGCAGTAGCTTAGATACACCATTCCAGAGCAGAAAACAAATTCTTCTTTATTTTCTTTTGCAAGTTCTTTTCCCGTTTAATTTAGTTTAGCTTTTTCTTTAACTATTTTCATTCAAATTTCATAGTTTAGTATTAGAATTTAGAATTTCTTCCGGATTCAAGTCGCTACAATTGTTCTTCGTGGATTCTTACGGTTTTATCTATCTATCTTAATTTATGTTTTCTTTATTTATTTATTGTTTTGTTATTTCAATTATGCGTAGCTAAAGTTCGTATTGATCCTAGGGTTTGTATGTCTAACTAGATTTTTTATATAATTAATCTGTTGATACTGTTTTTCCGTCCCATTCATGATTTATAATTCTTGGCTTTAATTCTCATGTGTTGGTGTCTGATCAATATTAATGCATGTTTGTTATGTGATTAATGTCCTGGCGGAATTAATTGCATAATTGATATCTGGAATTTATAATACAGTTTTTGCCTTGAGACCCGACGGAGATAGGTGAACTGTATGAGGTTAAATCTTTGTGTGCTTTTGGTAATTAGCTTACTTCTCTTGAGACCCGACGGAGATAGAGTTTAGGCTAACCTACTACTATAGGTTGTCCTGGCGGAAACTATAGTTATATTAGTGATCCTTCATCTGAATGCGGATTAAATTGGTAAACAGATTAATAGGTTAATTGTGTGAATTTGGTTAGGTTAAGTACATCCCTAGGATCAGTCTTTTATTTCTGGTTTTATTCCATCTTTATTTTCAAGTCTAGTTTCATAATTTTTCTCTCTAAATTTTGTTGCCTGGATAATAGTCAAGATTCTATGTTAATTATTCGCTGTGTTCTCGAGTCGCAGTCCTTGTGGATACGATATATATACTTGTTGTTTTACTATCATTTATTTGGTAGGAATATTAGCGATCAAATTTTGGCGCCATTGCCGGGGACTGTTTAGATTGCATAGTGATAATTTTCTGGATTGTAGTTATTAATTCAGGCTTTTTAAAAAAAAATTAAAAATTTAAAAAAATAGAAAATAATAAAAAAAAATTATTATTATTTATGTGTTGCTTCTTGGATTTGACTTGGTTTTTATCTCTCTGCGCAGTGCATGATTACAAGATCTCAAAGGATCAGTTCCAAGGTGGAGGATGGGGGCCGAACGTCAATGCTAATAATTTTGGTGAAACACGCCTCATCAAGCATGATCAAAGCGGGCGGTTTGGGGAGGGTGATCAAGACCCCAATGCACATTTGGAAGCTTTCTTGGATATATGTGATACTTTCAAGCAGAACGGAGTGCCGGCTGATGCCATCCGGATGCGGATGTTCATATTTTCACTACGGAGTCAGGTGAAAGAGTGGTTCAAGAGTTTGGACAGATCAAGAATCACTACATGGGAGCAATTGTGCGAGAAATTCCTGTCCAAATACTTTCCACCTGCCAAGGCTCAGAAGATCATTGCCGAGATCTCCCATTTTTCACAATTGGGAGATGAATCATTATTTGAAGCATGGGAGCGATTCGTAAACACGCTTTCATAAGTGTCCACATGGGTTTTCACCGAGCAACAATCGACACAACTCTATAGCGGACTCAATGCTAATACCCGTAGCATTGTAGATGCATCAGCCGGAGGATGCCTTCTCAATCGTGGAATAGACGAAGCATTGAGAATTATTGAGGAGATGACATCCAATAGCTATCAATGGTCCGATGGAGAAACAAATAGATCGGAAGAGTGGTTCTTTGCGAGTTGGATGATAAGTATGATGACTTGTTAGAGAAGTTCACAACTCTCCGTATGAGTCTGGCCCGAGAGAAAGGGCAAATGACCGTGGGCCATGGCGTAGAATATCGAGGAGGTTCAATTTGTGAACCAAAGGAGTAATGGTCGAGGGAATCGGTGGGAATCCGCCTATCATCCCAACAATAGAATCATCCCAATTTTTCTATGCGATGTATAGAATGCTCAAGAACCACCACCTAGTTTTGTTGTTAATAATGGAATGGTTGTGGAGCCAAAGAAGCTAAGCCTCAAGAGATGATGCAACAAGTGTTGGCAAGCAATCGTGAGATAGCCACGAGTCACCAACAAATTGTGGCTCAAAGAAAATATTCGATCCAAAGACTTGGGAATAGGATGAACGCTCTTGAGAGCACAACAACGCCATCAACAATACGGTGAATGCCCTTGGAAAACAATTGAAGATGTTGAAAACCAAGTGGGCGGATGGCCAATGAGAGAGTCAAGTGCAGTGCAAGGTCAATTCCCAAGCAACACTGAGCAAAATTCGAAGAATCATACTCCTCCGAATCAGTGCAATGCGATATATTTGAGGAGTGGAGTTTCATATGAAAATCACCCGGAGAATCAAAGAGATAAGCAATCCAGTGAAGAGAGTGTTGCGAGAGAGAATGGCGAAGAGACGTCGTGAGGGAAGGAAAAGGGTGAACATTCGCGAGCTGAAAACGCGAAGGATCAGCCAACGCTCCCAAAGCCTACTGCTCTATTCCCTCAGCGCATTGGGAAGACAAAACATGACGAGGAGTTCGCCCGATTCAAGGAGATATTCCAGAAAGTGAACATTAATCTACCTCTTTTTGATGCGCTTCGGAATATGCCCGGATACGTTAAATTTCTCAAAGATGCAGTGGCAAATAAGAAGAAGTTGGGGAAATTTGACAAGATCAACCTATCTGAAGAATGCAGTGCTATCTTACAGAGAAAGTTGCCACTGAAACAAAAAGACCCGGGGAGCTTCACTTTGGAGTGCGAGATTGCCGAGCATACATTTCCCAACGTGTTGTGTGATTTGGGAGCAAGCATTAACTTGATGCCCTTATCTGTGTTCAACCGCTTGGAGCTGGGAAAATGAAGAAGACCTCGATTTCATTAATGATGGCTGACAGGTCAGTTGCATACCCTAAGGGAATAGTTGAGGATGTGTTGGTAAGAATTCGGGATTTTGTCTTTCCAGCAGATTTCGTTATTTTAGACATTCCTGAATTTAAAAATCAACCACTAATCTTGGGTCGGCCGTTTCTAGCAACTGGTCGTGCTTTAATTGATGTGCAGGAAGGTGATCTAACTTTTCGTGTCAACGATGAGGAGCTAAAAATTTCAATCTATGACGCCATCCCGCAACACGATAGTTCAGAGCATGAAGAGTTTCATTCAATCACCACTGTTGATGCTAGCCAAATCTGGAGCTTGGATATCAGCCGACCAATTTACAAGGGTGCTACAAAGAAGAGATGGACTCGGCATGGAACTCCGAGTGACTTGTTCAAGTTTGGGGGAGGCCACTTCCATACTCAGTGGTGGTCTAAGGTCAATGAAAAATATGGATGCAAGCACAGATTTGGGAAGAAGTCTGCTGTCAAAACGCCAGATTGATCGGGTTAGTATTGGTCTAGCTAAAGACATTTAAATTTAGCACTTCTTGGGAGGTAACCCAATGTTTTCCTTTGTTTTGTTTGTTTTTCCTTTTTGTTTTCTTTTGGTTTGTTTTTTGTGTTTGGGTTTTGTGTCTGTTTTGTGGGTTGAGTTGAATGACGAGCAGCCAATGATGAGATTTGTTTTTATTAGAAAATTGATTAAAACTGATTTTGTGGGACGAAGCATGTTATGATTATTATAAGTATTGAGCCTTTGAGAACTTGATCACACTTCTGAAACCTGTGAGACTTGAGCTTTCGACTGTCATATCTTTTCAGTCTTGTTTCTTTCTGTGTGAATAGTTTGAAGTAGCATGTGTTTCTCTAGAACTTGCTCTCGTTCTTTTTCGAGGTTGCATTGATGTGCTTAAGAATTATGAGATGATATTAGGCATTCTTTTCTTAGCCTATACACTATCCAAACACTAACCCGTTATTATCCTTTGATGAGCCCGTTTGAGCCTACCTTATTCTTTCATATAGCCGTGGGTTGGGTTATGTTGGTAGCGTGATTTTTGGTTGCTTGAATTGAGGGTTGAGAAAAAGAAAGGAAAGAAAGAAAATAGATAATGAGAAAGTGATTATTAAAAATAGTTGCTTACCCATATAAGTTCAAAAAAAAAAAGGTAAAAATTGACACAAATGTGTGAAAAGAACATAAATGGGTAAGTAACTAGTGCATTGAGATGATTATATCACTTATATAATAATTATGGAGTTCTTAAAGAAAAATGACTTCTTGGTATAGAGAATTGAAATGAATTGTGAAAATTTGGGAATTATGTCTTGTGATACTTATGATGTTTTTCATTATGGGATTATGAGTCAATTAGCCTAAATATATCCTACCTTGCCAAAGAGCCTACATTATAACCTTTTATAAGACCTTTTTGATCTTAGTTCTTGAGCACATATTTGAACAATGGAGAATTAGACGATTTGCAAGCCTATGGTAGATGCCATGTGTTTTAAAACTTTGAGAGTATACACATCCTCCTCGATACACTTGAGTGTTTGAGATTTCTTATATATATATCCATGTCGTGAGGATTCAAGTTTGAGAAGGCTTGTGCTTATGATTATGATGATATGCGGAATTTAACGAAAGATGTTGTGATTTGATTCATTTGATCGAATCTTTTATTGTTCATTGCTCTGAGGCTTATTGCTTTTGTCGTTCGACTCTTTACCTGTCTCTGGTCGTCTCTCTCTTGGTCTAATTTGTTTGAGGACAAACAAAAGGTTAAGTTTGGGGGAGTTGATAAGCCACATTTTTACATGATTTATAAGGCTATTTTCGTTTCGTTTCTAAGTGATAAAATGATTGTTTGAGCTGCATTTGTGAAATATTTCATTTTCTTTAAAAGATATGATGCCGTGTGTAGTTTGTATTATTCGAGCACAGGTTTTTATCTAAAAATGGAAAAGGCACACGAGCACGCATTAAGCTTTGTTGATTGGAGCTCGCGAGCCTTCCTCGCGCATTAGAAGATCGCGAAGACACGAAGAAGAGGCTCGCAAGGAAAACGCGCGAGGCGGACACGCGAAGAAGAGGCAGACTTACCTCGCGACCCGCTATCGTGACCATGGGTCGCGAGGCATTGCTCGCGAGGAAAACAAAGCACGCGCTATATGGAGAGCTCGCGACCTGCTATCGCGACCGAAGCTCGTGATGAACGTTCGCGAGGCGACACGAAAAGCGCATCGCGACTAGCTATCGCGATCGAAGCTCGCGAGGTAGGACAACAATACGTCTCGCGAGGCGAGACACCTTGTCCGTGTATAATTCTAATCCGAGTCCGAGATGGAGGAGGCTTGCACTATGCACGAGAAAGGGAGCTAGCGATTCATTATAAATAGAGAGATAGAGCAGTAGCTTAGATACACCATTCCAGAGCAGAACACAAATTCTTCTTTATTTTCTTTTGCAAGTTCTTTTCCCGTTTAATTTAGTTTAGCTTTTTCTGTAAGTATTTTCATTCAAATTTCATAGTTTAGTATTAGAATTTAGAATTTATTCCGGATTCAAGTCGCTACAATTGTTCTTCGTGGATTCTTACGGTTTTATCTATCTATCTATCTTAATTTATGCTTTTTTTATTTATTTATTGTTTTGTTATTTCAATTATGTGTAGCTAAAGTTCGTATTGATCCTAGGGTTTGTATGTCTAACTATATTTATATAATTAATCTGTTGATACTGTTTTGTCGTCCCATTCATGATTTATAATTCTTGGCTTTAATTCTCATGTGTTGGTGTCTGATCAATATTAATGCATGTTTGTTATGTGATTAATGTCCTGGCGGAATTAATTGCATAATTGATATCTGGAATTTATAATACAGTTTTTGCCTTGAGACCCAACGGAGATAGGTGAACTGTAGGAGGTTAAATCTTTGTGTGCTTTTGGTAATTAGCTTACTTCTCTTGAGACCCGACGGAGATAGAGTTTAGGCTAACCTACTACTATAAGCTATCCTGGCGGAAACTATAGTTATATTAGTGATCCTTCATCTGAATGCGGATTAAATTGGTAAACAGATTAATAATTAATTGTGTGAATTTGGTTAGGTTAGGTACATCCCTAGAATCAGTCTTTTATTTCTGGTTTTATTCCATCTTTTTTTTCAAGTCTAGTTTCATAATTTTTCTCTCTAAATTTTGTTGTCTGGATAATAGTCAAGATTCTCTGTTAATTATTCGTTGTGTTCTCGAGTCGCAGTCCCTGTGGATACGATATATATACTTGCTGTTTTACTATCATTTATTTGGTAGGAATATTAGCGATCAGGAGGGTATGAGTATTTTATCACTTTCATTGATGATTACTCAAGGTACGGATACGTATACCTGCTTCACCGCAAGTCTGAATGCTTTGACAAATTTAAAGAATTTAAGGCGGAAGTTGTGACGACCCGACTTCTCAAAGAAGTACGGATCAAATGGATCATCACTGGTATGATAATGCAGCGAATATATACATAACTAATTGATACAATTAACCATTAAACTACTCATAAATGCATGGACTAAAAGGAATAAGTTGTTTCAATACAAACCCAAGTCACAGAAGGACTTGTCAAAAGGTTCAACATCAAAATATAACCCAATCAGAGCGCAATTCAAGGAATGAGGTACGATCTCAAGTTCAATACGGAAATGAATAACAGTTATAACTAAAGGCACAAAATAATATCAGAGTTTGGCAGTAAAAACGTGTGGATATGCATATGACGATACACGCCCAAGGTTCTAGAAATCCTTTCTATTATACCAACAAAACACCTGCCACTCTGCACCACCTCACACTCATCGTCAATCCCTGCTCAACTTGCACATCAAAAACGAGATGCAGGGCTAAGTACAAAAGTACTCAGTGGACTCAATGCCGAAAACATTTTCTTTGTAAAGTTATTGAACTGCCCACAATAGCGCATGAGAATTTTAGTTAAAAGACTCATACCTATCAAACATTTTATCATTTTCCAAAAGTGTCCGGCCGGACTATTTCATCCATGTTGTTCCATATCTGATCATTCATTCATTCGCGCACTATGGAGGTGGCCACCTACACATAGTCGCCGTGACCGGTCGAGCTAGCTAACCTTAACACACAGTCACATGTGTACATAATCCGAGTTAGTCCTTAACTAAGTCGGATCCGATCGTTACCCTTTTTTAACGTTGGTGGACCAACACATTCTCATACCACGTTGGATATACCAACCTCAGATAGGATTGCAACAAAACATAAACATTTGGCAGTCAACAACAGTTTATGTAATAATATTTCATAAAGCTTTTCTAAATCATGCTTTGAGATAGATATGCATATCATTTTTGTTTCAAGAGAGCCCACCAGCTAGTCCGAAGCTATAAGTTCTAAGCGGGGCAAGGGGTGAGTGTTCTTCCTCGGCAACTACGTACGAACATGACCTTCATAAGAAAATAACTTTTCTTATATTCCTTCTATTGGTCGATGGTCGTTTATAAATTACGACTTAAAGTTCCCAATTTAGGGTTTCTTTGTGATTTATTGTGATGGTGTTAAGATAATTTCTATTATCTTACATTCTCAATTCCCAAACTATATTCTTTCGTCTTTCATTGACAAACCTCAACTTATGAGTCATATACTCCGAGTCTGACCTCGACTCTAACCTTAGTGTTCTTCTAAACATTATTACGTTATGGATTGTTGGTACTCAAGTTTTGATTGGTAAATTAGGATATTCTTAAGCCACTAACTAGACTTAACAAGTATAGTGACGTCCTAGTAGGTTATGCTTGACGACTTATCGTATTAACACGACAAATGAAAGGAGATCTTGACTTATGATTCGAGATATTTCATACCATCACGTAAATAAATACTTAGGAATTAATGGAGTTTTTTGTGGATACTAACTCAACCCTTGAGACATAAGGATTGACATCTTATGTTTGAATCTTAGCTTACACCTTTCGACCTTGTTTGTTACTCTTAACTCGTCGGAGATTGTGTACGTTGTATAATCACTATTCGAATCGATTTATCTTAACGCTCAATCTAATATCGTATTAGGATATCATTGTTGAGCATTAACGTTGTAAGTCGGCTTTTGGTTTCTTTAACTTAGGAACTCATGTTTGTGTATCCTATTATTAATAGAAAACCCTAATTTGTGTCTAACTTCGATCCTCATTAATTCTTTCTTAAGTTATCGAAATTTGTCGATTTCTTTTGATTCTCGTACATAAAGTACTATGTTGTTTACGTTTGAGGTTTTGTTTGTTGGCACTACATAAATATAACCATTCAACACCATACAACACCATACACAACATAAACTATACTAAAGCATTAGAAAACCCTAATTTCTAACATAATATCCAACTATTGTGTATGTGTGCACGAGTGTTCCACTCATTCATCATAATCACAACCATTCATTCTAAACTTATAGATTAACTACCATGGCATCATTCACAATCAAAAACAACTCATACTTAACCATTTTGCTATATTTTTTATAATTAGCAATAATTAGCATAAGTATCCAATAAATTCCAATAAAATCATGATATGCTCCTATCATACCATAGAATTTAATTATCAACTCAATACCATCAATTAAAATTTTAAACCATGAGTTAACAACATGAAAGTTTTCGGCAATTTCAAGTTATTGAACATTGATGTTCAATAAATTCCACAAAAATCATATCATGCTTATATTATATACTAAACATGAAATATCATTTCATATCATACATTAAAATTTAAACACATGCTTATTTCTACACATATAAATTTCGGTATCACTATCATATATATATATATATATATATATATATATATATATATATATATATATATTCAAATAATTTCTACCAACTTCACAATATGTTTATAATATGTACTAAACATGTAATATTAACCTTAAACATCAACTAATATTTATAATATGAACTAAATGCTTGGAATTCTTTTTGTCCTCACACATATATTACATATGTGTTTAATAAATTCAACAATGTATAATAGGTTCATATTATTTCTAAACATCATATATTATATTATTTTCAACAAATAAAATCAAATAAATCTTAAATATATGCATATAGTTTCGGTCCTCTTGGAAAAATAGGAGTAGTATCTCAATAATTTCAAGATTCATATATGATGTTCATATTATATATCAAACACTATACCTCAACTATTTTTCAACAAAAACAATCAAAATAATTTTTAAAAATTAATATATATTTCGGCCCTAACAAAATAAATAGTAGAAATAATTTAAAAATTCCCATCTTTATTCTATATACTCCTAACACATCAACAAACAACAATATGAAATAACATTCACAAAAGCATGTTTTATCTTCTATAAAAAAAATTCTAACAAAATTTTGAAAATAACAAACATGCTCCAAAAATTCTCAAACTTTAAACACAACCTTAGAAAACATTTCTAAGCATATTTAATTCATGGCTTGAGAGCATTTGGTGGCTCCAAAGTCATGAAGAAAATGAAGAACAAAAATTAGGGTTCTTCATGAAATAATTTCAAAAAAATCTAAAAAAAATTATACTCCATTAAAAATGAAGAGAATGATGAATGCTACCTTTGTATGGTCTTAGAAAAATTATTAGAGGGTTGAAATGGTTGGGAAAGAAGGATTAAAGCTAGAGGATTTGAAAAATAAAGAGAAAATTTTGATGTTCTAAAGAGAGAGAGAGAGGCATGGTTTTAGCTCTGTAAAATGGCATCAAAATGGCTGTTGGGAGCCTATATGAGTGGTCCATTGTGGTGGTTGGGAGAAGACTAGTCAAATTACCCGATTTGGCATGTTAATACCGACTCTTTAAGTTTTATCGCACTTTCGATTAATTTCTCGGAACCTTAAGATTTTATTTTATTAAATATCCTTAAAAAGACTTATTTCATAGTTTGTAAAAATTTCATGAAGTTCGGATGGCATCCAGTAAGTCAATTTTGAATTATCGCGGAAAAACAGTGTTCGGCGATTAAATTAGGCTCATTTAAAATTCTATTGAATTCTTGAGCTTTCATCATTAATTTGAGTCTTATAAATCATCTCTTATTTATTTAGACCTTGGTTCGAGTTTCGTCTGCTCGGATCGCTTTAGGGTTTTCCAGTATATATTCCCGGCGTTCGGTTAAGTTCTTCAAGAATTTCGTTCAGAAATTGATTCTTATGAATTCTAAATTCATAATAATATATTCCTTCATGATTTTGATTGTTCTCATTAATTTCCATGATTAGCAAGGACTGGAAGTTGATCCGGCTCGTGAATAGTGCTTTTGAGACTGATCAGGCAAGCATGCCCGAAAATTCCAATTCTTTGGCTTCTCACATGTTTTCGTGAGGCGATTCTAGTAATGAAATCCTTTTGTTGAGATTAATTCTAGATCTTTCTTTCTATGTTCAGGCTATTCAGAAAACCCTAATCTAGTAGGACTAGTCACTAGTTTTTGATTTCTCTCGTTTTCGATCTCCGAATCGATTCTAATTCGTTTTGTTAGTCACCTTAAACATAATTAAGGTCTTAGAACTATACGTAATTGGTTTAAGCATCACTAATAAAAGTTTTAAATTTTTCGGGTTATTACATACCATCCCCCTTAAAATAAATTTCGTCCCGAAATTTGCTAACCTTGGAAAAGATCTGGGTATTTATCTTTCATAGCTGATTCCAATTCCCAGGTTGCTTCTTCTTGTCCATGGTGTCGCCATAGAACTTTTACTAACGGTATCTCTTTGTTCCTTAGCTTTTGGATACGTTGGTCCAAAATTTTCGTAGGCAACTCTACGTAACTCATATTGTCATCGAGGACAATATATGTCGACAGTATTACATGGCTAGGGTCATGTATGTACTTCCTGAGTTGCGAAACGTGAAACACATTGTGCACGTTTTCGAAGCTCGGCGGCAATGCCAGTCTATAAGCTGCTGGTCCTATTCTTTCCAAAATTTCATAGGCTCCTATGAAACGTGGTCGCAGCTTCCCTTTGATTCCGAATCTCACGATTCCTTTCGATGGAGAAATCTTCAAGAAAATTTTTTCTCCCACTTCAAAATGTAGCTCTGTACGACGTTTGTCAGCGTACGACTTCTGTCGGTCTTGGTCCTCCTTGATCCGTTGGCGGATCTGTTTCGCAATTTCGATCATCTCTCCCACAGAGTCAGGTCCTAATACTCTTATTTCTCCCACTTCATCCCAGTACAGTGGTGATCGACATTTCTTTCCATAAAGCGCGTCATACCGGGCCATTCCAATAGTTGCTTGGTAGCTGTTGTTGTAGGCGAATTCCACAAGTGGTAACACTTGTTCCCAACTTTCTCCTCTATCTAGGACAACAGTCCTCAACATGTCTTCATACGTCTGAATGGTCCTCTCGGATTGTCCGTCCGTTTGTGGGTGGAACGCGGTACTGAAATGTAGTCGAGTCCCCAATTCCTTTTGTAAGTTTGTCCAGAATCTGGATGTGAATTTTGAATCTCTATCAGACGTGATTGTTTTCGGAACTCCATGTAAACGTATGACTTCTTGAACGTATAACTGTGCTAGTCTGTCTGATCCATGTGTTATCGGAATGGGTAGAAAATACGCGCTCTTGGTCAAACGATCGATGATGACCCAAATAGTGGTATTTCCTCTTTGTGTTTTGGGTAGCCCGGTAACAAAATCCATGGCGATATCATCCCATTTCCATTCCGGTATGTCCAACGGTTGTAAGGTTCCATACGGTCGCTGGTGGAGTGTTTTCACTTGTTGACACGTCAAATAACGTTCTACGAATGAATCTACGTCTCGCTTCATTCCATCCCACAAAAATTTCTCCTTAAGATCTTGGTACACTTTGGTGCTTCCGGGGTGTGCGGTGTAAGAAGTCTCATGGGCTTCTTTCAAGATCTCGCTCTTAAGTCCTTCGTCTTCTGGAATACACACTCTCCCGTCATATAACAAAACATCATTTGTTGCTTCTCTAAACTTTTTATGGTTGTTGTCCTTGATCTTGGCTCGTACTTCCTTCAGCTTCTTGCTCTTCCTCTGGGCTTCTAAGATTAGGGCTCTTAAGTCCGGGATTGCAATCAACGTTGCAATACAACATTATATCTGGGCTTCTAGGTAAGAGTATCAAGTCACTGTGGTCTGATCGCGGTGGCGAATACCTTAATAACGAGTTTGTGGACTATTTGGTGCAGTGTGTGATTACATCCCAGCTCACTACACCGGGCACACCACAACAGAATGGTATGTCAGAGCGAAGAAATAAGACTCTCTTAGAGATGGTTAGATCGATGATGAGCTATGCAACATTGCATATTTTGTTATAGGGGTATGCCTTAGAAACAACATCTTATTTGCTAAATCTAGTACCGTCCAAGTCAGTCAATAAGACCCTTTCGAGTCATGGTTTGGGCAAAAGCCTAGTTTAAGCCCATATAAGGATATGGGGCAGTTCAGCACATGTGCTGAATATGAAGGCTGATAATTTGGAGGCAAGATCTGATGCAAGGCCTTTTATTGGTTATCCTAGAGGAACGAAAGGTGGTTATTTCTATAGTCCTAAGGATCAGAATGTCGTTATTAGCACTAATGATCGCTCCCTTTTTCACACGTAAAAGGCGTATATAGAAGGTAAGTCGAGTATCGTATCCACAGGGATTGTAATACGAAAACACAAAAGCTAGCTCAACGATAATTCATCATTATTCAAGCACATAAATCTGGGTGAAATGTTTAAGGGCTTCGGAATTTAATCCAAAGCAGATGTAACCATGCAGAAATATAAATAAAGCAATAAAATCACGGATGATAAAACAGATAAGAGAGACTAACCCTAGGGATGCATTAATCCTATCCACAACATATGTTTATCCTGTTCCTATTATCCAATTTTAATCCGCATAAGATGGAAGATCACATATATAACCAACAACTTGATTCGACAATTGCGACGAGAGATTACGAGTTTTCCTACCATTCTAGGTGAAAACAAGTAACTCCAAAAGGATCACTAAGAATATGCTTCCTACGAATATCCTATCTCACCTACGACTTAAGAAACTTATTCAGATCATGCATTCAAGATCGATTGACAATTAATACAATTACGTAATTAATCGACAACTAGATATGCATTAAGATTAATCAGAAATCAACACATATAAATAAGCACCAAGAATCATGAATCAATGCCTGGGAAGGTAAATAGCGATAACAGAATCACAACATATAGGATCGAATCATGCAAACCCTAGGATTAGAACGGAAATTTAGCTAGACATAATAAACGGAATGAAATACGATTTAATCATGAAAACGGAAATTAAATATATAAAACCCGTGATGAAGCGTTGGATGAACAATGGTTGGTCTTGAATCCAATCCCAAGCGATAAATGGAAAACAAAGGAAAACGATCGGACAAAACGTTCCGAATCGATAACAAAGCCAAGAACTAAACTAGAATAATGCAAGAATTAAATCTAGAACTTAACTCTTTTCTCGGGTAAGCGAAAGAAAGATAAAAATCTGAGGAAAACTGAAATAAACTTTTCGGGCGGTCTGCGGGGCTAAGGAGGCGCGGGGTTGATCCCTATTTATAGAAAAGGGTGGAAACCCCACTTTCATCTCTGCGGCTGCTCGCAATATCGATCGCCGCCGCGGTCGCTAGCTCGACCGCAAGCATCTCCAGCGCTTCTTCTTCGCCGCGGTCGCCTCACATGGCGAAATCGTTGTGAGCTTCGCCCATAGCTTCGCCGCGAGGAAGAGTCGGTAGCGCACGCCGTTAAGTCGAGGTAGCCTCGTGCTGATGCCGTCTTGCAAAAGAAGCTCCTGAGCGAAGGATCGGCGGTTTCACGTTAGAGTCTTGAGATCGCTAGTTTTATGCGACTTGGGCCATCAATCGATGCCATAGGCTACACTAGGAAAAATGAAGCCGGCGAAGATTTCGCGATGATGGTGACGATCGATCACATATCGTATCGTCGAAGACGTGTTGGTAAATTGGATTTCGCTATTTTGTTATTCTTGATATTCGAATTGAAACAACAACCACTAATCCTTGGTAGACCTTTTCTAGCAACCGGTGGATGCGTTGATTGATGTGCGGAAGAAACCTCACGCGTGTTAACGATGAGGAGCTCAAAATTTCCATATCTGACGCCATCTCAAGATTGTTGCTCGCTAGCGACCGCTAGCAAGGCCGCGAGACCTCTTTGAATCGATAAGAGCTATCTCGGCTTTGGGCGTGTTAGCTCACGCGATCCACTCACCGCCACTCTCTCTCTCTGGGCTCGCTTGTTTAGCGGCCAGCCTAGCGACCGCTAGACCGGTCGCTAGAAACCGCTAATTGTAATTTGGCTCGCCTCGCCTTGCTTCGATTATCAACATATAAACCTACAAAACGTCAAAGGAACACCCAAGAGCAAGATTTCTAGAACTAGATGAAACATTAAGAATCGATACATAAACGCACATTAAATGATCTAAACTCATCTTTAAATATCAACAATAAACGTAAAATGCGCTTATCAAACCCCAAACTTAAAGCATTGTTTGTCCTCAAACAAAAAGTAATGTAAAGACAAAAGAAAGATCAACGAGCGTAACAAAGAGGATAACCATTATAAGCCTCGTAAACATATTAACGCCAAAAACATTAGCGCACATGACGACGTTAGCTAACTCAACACAAACAACCATCGAGGGCAAAACTCATTTAATTCAACCTCACAACGGTATGTGTGTAAAATATAGGATACACTCAACTCATAAAGAAATGTAGAACGTGTATACACTCAACGATCAATGCAATGCAACATCTTACCATAGGCTTGCCGTTTCTCTAATATCTCCACCGCGTCATTGTGTTCGAATTAAGATCAAAGAGGTCTTTTCATAGGTCATAATGTAGGCACATTGGTTAAGGTAGGATAATATATGGCTAAGTGACTCAAAAATATTCCAAGCACCCCCATTTATACTTTTCAACACATATGGACTTTGTCCATTTTCCTCTTTTTTTCCAACGTGCTAAATCGACGTTTTATGCCTCATAAGGTACCTATACTTTGATTAACGACCCTTTATGCTCAAAACACATAGTGAACTTATCATTGCTTTTTCTTTTATTTCTAGAGCTTATAGGGTTTATCATTCACAACAAAGGTACTATTCTTCACCACAGATGTATTTCTCTAAAAGAAACTTTTCTCATCAAAACTACATCAAAATTTCAACCACTTTTGATTCCCATATCCATCCTCACCTCTTATCATCCGGTTAATCGAAAAAATAAGTCTAATAAGAGCTCAAAGAAGGCGACAAATGGTATACATCATCGGGTTAGTGTTTGGGTGAATATGTGGTTAACAAAGATGGCCTTTATCCTTTCCAAATTGAAAACACATATTAGCCTCTCGACACAAAAAATGACAAGTTCTAGAAGAGAATCACATGCATGATATCACACAATTAAAAGAAATCAGATCAAGATGTTTATACAAGAAGCTCAAGTCTCACAAAGTTAAGCAAATGGTGAAAACAACAAGCTAAGCACTCTCACGTCATTCATGCGTCATTTTCTCACATATCATGTGCACTATCATTAAATTTCACAAAAACTTCTATCGTCATTGGCCACATAGATTAACACACTTCACTTAACTCGTTGATCGACGCACACAACACAAAACGAAAGACAAAGACCGACAAAAGCCCCAACATATAATAACTTAACAAAATAACGCAAAACATAACAAGGACTCTCAATCATATCACACTCGACCACTCCCCAAACTTATTGTCAACGATGCAGCAATGGAGGCAATAATGTTTGCGTAAGAGAGTGATTGGGAGAGACCGTACCTCATATGTTGCGCTACTCCGCGATCGATAGAATTCTCACCACCGATGTTATACATTGGGACTTAAAACAAACAAACAAAACAAGAAAACAACGAAACAAGAAAACAAAACAAAAGACATAAAGCACGAAATGTTGGGTTACCTCCCAACCGTCTTTGGGATTTATCGTCGCTAGCTCGACGTTACCTCTTATTAATCGAGCGATTTGGCAACCGTGGTCTTTCCAAACTTAAATTTTCCTCAGACTTGGCGTTGACAATGCACCACCAATTGGCACAACCATGGCTTCCTCAAAGCTTAAATGAATCACTCGGATTTTTATGCCGAGTCCACTTCTTCCTTGCAGCATGCCCGTCGATTGGGCAAGTCCTCTCTAAGTATGCGACGTGTGTAGCAGCAGCAGTCGTGATCGAGTAGCAATCTTCCGGCTTTTCACTGTCGTGTTGCTTGATGGCGTCATATATGGAAATCTTGAGCTCCTCATCGTTAACACGAAACGTGAGATTACCTTCCCGCACATCAATCAAAGCACGACCAGTTGCTAGAAAAGGTCTCGCTTAGGATTAGCGGTTGTGGTTTGAATTCGGAATATCTAAAATCACAAAATCGGCAGGAAAAACAAAGTCCCGAATTCTTACCAACATCTTCGACGATACCTTTAGATATGTGACCAATTCGTCACCATCATCGCGATATCTTCGCCGGCTTCATCTTTCCTAGGTGCAGCGGTTGAAAACGCTCAAAGGCATCGATTGATGCTCGCTCCCAAGTCGCACAACACATTTGGAAAAGTATGCTTGACGATCTCGCATTCTAATGTAAACCGCCGATCCTTCGCTTTAGAGGGAGCTTCCTCGCAAGACGGCATCGATTCTTCTGATAGGGTAATTTTTCAAATTTCCTAATTTCTTCTTGCTTGCAAGCTGCCTTTAAAAATTTCATGTATCCCTAAGATGTTTCGCAGCGCTCAAAGAGAGGCAAATTGATCTCAACTTTTAAAAATCTCTTTGAAACGAGCAAACCTCGTCATATTTCGACTGACTAGCCGACTCGAAATGTAACCGGAGGAGTGTACGTGCGGTTTGCTTCGGGTTGCTCACGGTCGACCTCGCGACCTCCGGGTAGGTCGCGAGGCGCCCGCTCGGCCGCAATCCTTCTTCGCTCGAGCTATGAACGCTGGTCGCCGCGAACACCGGGCGCGATAACTCGATGGCTCGCGGTCGCCTCGGCGCGTGCTTGGTTGCGATCTTCGTAGGGATGGCTCGGGATCCTCACGATCGGGCTCATGATCGCGAGCTTCGCTCCATTTTATTTTCAGCCTCTTGTTCTTCGGTAGGGCTCGTAAGCTTGTCCACCTCGTCCGGATGGCGAAACATTGATTTTCGGTTCACCAGACACTCGGAAATTGGCCCGCTTTTGTAGTGCATTCAACCATGCGGCTACTTGACCAACTGATTTTCCAAAATCTTCATATGCTTTCCCATAGCCACAAATGACTCCGATGAGTTATTTTCGCGCCCGCATCGCTTATAAATGCACTCGTTCGTTGCCAATTGTTGGTTGCTTACAACCAACCGCGCATCATATCTTCGAGACTTGGCTTCTTCGCTCTCGAATTACACCATTCGAACGGCGGGCTCGCCGGAGGTTGTTGGAAGTTATCATTGGCATACGACGATTCGGATGGTTTCGTTATTCGCATTGTATGCCGGATTTCCATGATTGTTCTTTTGATTGATGAAATTGACGCCCTCCGCCTCGATCCGACTCTTCAAAGGAGTGAATTGCTTCATCACCATCATATCTCGAATCGGCCGACGCCAACGCCTTTAACCACCGGCATCCTCTCCGTCGGGCATTGATAGCTGCCGCGCCATCTCTCTAAAATACGGCTCGCCTCGCCTACTCGCCGCTTCAATAAACAGCCCCCGACGCATCCACTATGCTCGTTGTTCAAACGCTACCCACCGAGAACCGCGTGATCTGCCGCTCCCGGAGAATCCATGTTGTGGGCATCGCCTCAATAGACCTCAATCTCTCCCATGCCTCGAATAGAGATTCGCCGTGGTTTTGGCAAAATGGGAGATTTCGCGATGATCTTCAAGCGCACGGCGCGAAAATATTTCGAGAGAAACTTCGCAAAGTTTCCCCAAGTGTCAATGCCAGCTCGGTCAAAACTTCAACCATCTTTTCGCCTCGGTCACAGGAGAAACCGAACATGCGATCCGGATCGTGGTCTTGTGGCACCCCATTCGCTTGATGGTGTCACAAATATCGAGAAAGGTCTCGAGATGCGATTCGGTCTTCGCCGACTCCTCCCCAAACCGCCTCCTCGACCATACCGATCGTACGGCTTCACCATAATTGTTTGCATCCACGCAGGGCCCCATCCGCCTCCTTGAACTGCTCAAGAGGAGGTCGGTACATAAAATTCAGCGGTCGCGTCTCTCGGGTAGGGACAAGGAGTCCCATATTCACCATCTCGGCGCCGCATCTCTGAAATCGCCTAACATTCGTGCAGCTTGCTCGGGAGGAATGCCCCATTCGTGGATTAGCCGCCATTGCAGCCCGCTCTTCTCTCGCCCTCTTCTCCTTTGAGAGCTGATCTCGTGATCTAATAATATTTCAGAGGTCCCCGAGATCTTGACGCATAAACCACCCGAGAAAAGAGAATTCATTCACCGTAACAATAAATAAATAATATAATATATAACTTGAATTAATAAATCCAAATCGTCAAATTATTCCTATGCAATCTTAATAATCCAAGAACGGCGCCAAAATTTGATCGCCCCCTTTTCACACGTAAAAGGCGATATAGAAGGTAAGTCGAGTATCGTATCCACAGGATTGTAATACGAAAACGTAAGCTTGCTCAACGATAATTCATCATTGTTCGCCACGTAAATGCGGGTGAAAGGTTTAAGGGCTTCGGAATTTAATCCAAAGCAGATGTAACCATGCAGAAATATAAATAAAGCAATAAAATCACGGATGATAAAACAGATAAGAGAGACTAACCCTAGGGATGCATTAATCCTATCCACAACATATGTTTATCCTGTTCCTATTAGCCAATTTTAATCCAGACAAGATGGAAGATCACATATATAACCAACAACTTCGCCATTTACAATTGCGGCAAGAGATTACGAGTTTTCCTACCATTCTAGGTGAAAACAAGTAACTCCAAAAGGATCACTAAGAATATGCTTCCTAAGAATATCCTATCTCGCCCACGACTCAAGCGTTTATTCGATCATGCATTCAAGATCGATCGACAATTAATACAATTACGTAATTAACCGACAACTAGATATGCATTAAGATTAATCAGAAATCAACACATATAAATAAGCACCAAGAATCATGAATCAATGCCTGGAAGGTAAATAGCGATAACAGGAATCACAACATATAGGATCGAATCATGCAAACCCTAGGATTAGAACGGAAATTTAGCTAGACATAATAAACGGAATGAAATACGATTTAATCATGAAAACGGAAATTAACTATATAAAACCCGTGATGAAGCGTTGGATGAACAATGGTTGGTCTTGAATCCAATCCCAAGCGATAAACGGAAAACAAAGGAAAACGATCGGACAAAACGTTCCGAATCGATAACAAAGCGAAGAACTAAACTAGAATAATGCAAAATTAAATCTAGAACTTAACGGAAGCGAAAGAAAGACAAAAAATCTGAGGAAAACTGAAATAAACTGTTCTGGGGCGTGTCTGGGGCTAAGGAGGCGCGAGGGGGTTGATCCCCTATTTATAGAAAAGGGTGGAAACCCTAATTTCTCATCTGCCGCGCCGCTCGCGATCGCCGCCATGGTCACTAGCTCGACCGTGAAGCATCTCCCCGCTCTTCTTCGCCGCGTCTCGCCTCGCCGCGGGTAGCTTTGCGGCTCGCTAGCGACCGCTAGCAAGGGCCGCGAAATCGTCTGAGAGCTATCTCGGCTTTGGGCGTTTAGCTCACGCCACCGACTCGCGACCACCGCTCTCGGGCTCGCTGGCTTGCACTGGCGGCCAGCCCAGCGACCGCTAGATCGGTCGCTAGAAACCGGGCGAATTGCAATTTGGCTCGCTTCGCCCTTGCTTCGATTATCAACATATAAACCTACAAAACGCCAAAGGAACACCCAAGAGCAAGATCTTCTAGAAATAGATGAAACATTAAGAATCGATACATAAACGCACATTAAATGATCTAAACTCATCTTTAAATATCAACAATAAACGTGTAAAATGCGCGTTTATCAACTAATGCCCGATTCTTGGAGGAGGACTACATGAAAAACCTCAAATCCAAAGTTGAAATCATACTTCAAGAATCAGAAGATGACCGTATTCCACCCACCGTTGTCAATGTGCCAGTAGCACCTCATCGTAGTGGGAGGGTTGTTTCTCAACTCGAGCGATTTATGTTCATGGGCGAATCTTCGAATGTAATCCCAGGAAACGAGCAGTGAAGGGAAATTTTATTTTAACCATCTACCGATGATCTATCTTGGATGTTTAATTCACCATACATTGATTATATACCTAGCATGCATCTATATAATTAATTGCAACATGTTGGTGTTTTCTCGTGTTTACCTGCGAATTTGTCGGGCAAGGAATTGGATCAAGACTCGTGCTTTGATCTTCTGGAGTGTATCCCGATTGCCAAAACTTCAATGCTGAGTGAGAACAATCTAAGGAGAATACTGCAAAATTCGTATTTCTTCCTCCTTCACAATTTTTAAGATTTTCGAAAAAATGAATAAACTCAAACTTTGATTTTCTCTCACCTTATATTTATAATGCAACCCTAGATCTCATTTGGATAAGATCTCTACATATCTAAAAATATAATAATATCTTTTCAGATAGAGAGAATCAAAACAGAATCCCTATGGGACTCTTATGAGGTGGACAAATTTCTTAGTAGCTCCAGGCCTTGATAGGCCAACTTAGGGATCAAATGCAAGGAATAAACATGGGTCTCAAATATATTAATTATCTTATGTTCAGCACAGAACATAAATTAATTCATAAACATTTATTTATGCCACTAGAGAATAAATGCTGACTTACCCCTTTATTTCTGAAGTTGAGTCTGGCTTGCACTTAGACTTCACGAATCCCCGTATTTAAGATATCGCACGTCCATTAATTAGATACAGCGTTCTGACTGCTTAAAATAATTAATCTCTTTAATTCCTTAAGTAGTACCACTCAACCTTATTATTGTACTTGAGATAACTCAACCTGCAGGGTTTAGTACAATAAACCTTTTGAGCTCCTTAAGGGGACGTCATCATCCTAAACGGATACGGTGACTTGATACAGGTAAATAGCATGACATACAAGCACTGCCACCACCCAAGATGCGGAGGATATTGGGTTATCTTATGTAACCCTCACCCATAACAAGTCAAAGTGATGGTCAACAACTCATACTCACCTAATACATTATCGAGGTTTAGATCAACGTAAAGTCACCGAGATCTAGGTTCTTCACGACAGTCAGATAGAAGAACTCATCTCATCGTGATCCATCAATACGCCGAGACGCATCAAGATAGACAAGCAACCAAGTCAAGTAACTTCTTATCTATACCGCAGCTTATACCGACAACTCGTCCTCAAGTTGTCTCACCGTGATTCTTTTATATCTCATTGCTTGTCCAATCATACGCACTTTTGATCTTCACACAATCGATAATCTAACTTATATGAGATAAATGGACATACATATGCAATCAAGTAAACAATTCTGATAGGAGATTGTAATTGTGGTAACAAGAAACATTGTATACAAGCTCAACCAAACTGCTTTCAATATACAAATCCAACAATCTCCCACTTATACTAAAGCAAACTTTTAGTATACAATGTATCTCTCAACTAGCTATTACAAACAACACCATCACTTTGCTTCTCCCACTTATACAAAAGTTTCATTTCTAAGTGGGTGCCATCTTACGCAATCCAAGTCCTCGAACATGCTCATCGTAGACTTTTTGCGGCATGCTCTTCGTGAATGGGTCAGCTAGGTTATCCGCAGTACCATTCTTCTCAATCAGCATGTCTCCTCGTCTAACGATTTCTCGTATGACATGGTACGTTCTCTCTATGTGTTTAGTCGCCTTGTGGGTCCGTGGTTCCTTCGAGTTTGCCACTGCACCTAAGTTATCACAGTGTACTATGATACTCTTGGGAAAACAAGGTACCATATCTAGATCCATGAGATAGTTCTTGAACCATACCGCTGTTGGATTTGTATACTGGAAGCAATTTTGGTTGAGCTTGTATACAATGTTTCCTGTTACCACTATTACAATCTCCTATCCGAATCGTTTACTTGATTGCATATGTATGTCCATTTATCTCATATATAAGTTAGATCATACAAGGTGTTGTAGATCACGTAAGTCCGTATGATTTGTCGCTTAATGATATATAAAAGTATCACAACCGAGACAACTTGAGGACGAGTTGTCGGTATAGCTGCGTGTAGATAAGTGACTTGACTTGGTTGTTTGTCTATGCCGGTACGCCTCGACGTATTGATGGATCATGCTGAGTTGAGTTCTTCTATCTCGACCGCCGTGAAGAACCTAGATCTCGAGACTTACGCTGATCTAAACCTCGATAAGGTATTAGGTGAGTATGAGTTGTCGACAATCACTTCGACTTGCATGGGTGAGGGTTACATGAGATAACCCAAGATTCTCTCGCATCTTGGGTGGTGGAACCGCTGTATGTCATGCTAGTTACCCGTGTCGAGTCACCGTATCCGCTTAGGACGATGACGCCCCTTAAAGAGCTCAAAGGTTTATTGCACTAAACCCCGCAGGTTGAGTTATCTCAAGTACAATAATAAGGTTGAGTGGTACTACTTAATGAATTAATGATATTAATTATTTTAAGCAATGTAACGTAAATAATTAAAGGACGACGATATCTTAAATACGAGGATTCGTGAAGTCTAAGTGCAAGCCCGACTAAACTTCGATAATAAAGGGGTAAGTCAGCATTTATTCTCTAGTGGCATGAATAAATGTTTATGAATTAATTTATGTTCTGGGCTGAACATAAGATAATTAATTTATTTGAGGCCCATCTTTATTCCTCAGCATTTGATCCCTAGTCGGGCTCATCCAGCCCGAGCTATGGTGAAAATCGCCCATCTCTCTCTCCCCCACCGACTCTAACTCTATCCTCTCTATCCTAAATGATATTATTATATTTATTAGATATGCATAGATCCTATCTAGATAGGATTTAGGAGTCGCATTATAAATATAAGGTGAGAGAGAAAATCAAGGCTAATCCTCAAGCATTATTTTCGAGAATTACTATATACACATGTGAGAATTTTCAAAATTAAGTGAGAAGAAAGAGGTGATTTTCTATAGCATTCTCCATAGATTGTCCTCACTCAACATTGGAGTTTAGGCAACCGGATAGATCGTAAGATCAAAGCACCAGTCTTGATCAATTCTACCCCGATCGATTCGCAGTAAACACGAGAAAACTCCTACGTGTTGCAATTAATTATATAGGTGCATGCTAGAATATAATCAATGTATGGTGAATTAAACATCCAAGATAGATCCTCGGAGAGGTTAAAATCGATTTCCTACAACTGGTATCGAGCCCAGGATCGATTCGCCTCATGGATTAATTCACGCTTGATTATAACGTGCGCAATTAATTAATTATGAATCTGTCATTCATCGTGGCTAGTTTTATTTTTGTCGGATTTTGTTTTTCCCCACGAAAATCCGTGGTTAGATTAGATTTTTTCCGTAAATCTTATCTGTAAAAGAAGAACGAAGACAAAAGCACGAAGAACGAGACGACGAGAGGTTCACCAGAAATGGTCGTACGGCGCGAGGGTGGTCGGGCGACGGCACGCTGTGCATGCTCGGTGCTTGCAGGCACACCGCTCGGTAGCCATGCATGTTTCTCGCGATCTCGCGAAACAGCAGTAGGCGGTGGCGCGGAAAAATAGGCGAGGTGAGGTGGCACGGCTCGGCAATCGGGAGTGCGGGGCACGCGGTAAGCGCACGCCGCGCACGCCTTCGCAAACGTGACGAGGCAGCGCGGGCGATGTTTATCGCGTGGAAGCCTCAGCGCGCCTCGGCAGGTCACGTGCTCGGCAGCGCGCGCGGGCGTCCTCGGTAGCTCGCGCACGGAAACCTCAACGAGGTCTCGGCAGTTTCTGGCGAGCAGCACGCGGCGCATGGAGCGCCGACAACACAAGGCAGACACCTCGGCAGCCCCGCAGTGCATTCTCGACATGCGGCCGGTCGGCATCTCGGTAGCCCTCGGCCAGGATCTGTGCATACCTCGGTAGTGCGATTATCAGCAGGAAGAGCGGCATGGCACGGCAGATGGCGCCTGGGACTTCTCGACAGTCTCGGCCAGGCTGTGCGACCGCGTGCGATCTTCTCGGCGGTCGTTGGCGTTCTTGGCGCTGCGGCGCGAGCTAGGGCGACGGCGCGTGAGGTCAAGCGTGCATGGGTTGTGCCTCAGCGCTCCCACCGCTATATGCCGACTTCGGCCCGCTTTGTTTTGGGCCGACCTGAATTTTAAGCCCAGATCCGATTTTTCGACCCGGTTCAAGATTTTCGACCCGGTTCAAGATTTTGACCCGCTCGCCTGCTCCACCGATCCGCCCGCTTTTTATTTTTCGCCCAAATCCGCTTGACGAATCTGGTCCGTGCCCGTGCACACGAGGCCCATTTTCGAGTTTGAAGATCTGTACTTTGCAAATTTATGTAATAAATTAGGCAGGGAAGTACAGGATCCACGAGTGGGCCGCGATGAACAAATTTATTTATTTTATATCGTTCAAAGCATGTCGTGGATGTTTAAATTATGCAGAAGCATGCTATGTATGTTTAAATTACGTAGATGAACATGTAATATGTTTTCGTGATTGGATGCGCATAGTAAGCATGCTAGGTTTATCCCATTTTTCAAACATATTTTAGAATTCTGCTAGCATGTTTTACATGTTGAGTTCTATAGAAAAGCATGCTAGATTACGTGATCTGCATGGACAAACCTTTTGAAACAAAAGACTAAGCAAGTAACCCGACATATTAATTTTAAATTAAAATGTCAAGACCACCACTTTTTGATCTCTAAACAAAGTGATACGACTGTGAGTAAACGCCCACACGCGGGCTTGCTTGCACTGCTTGTCATAAGTTTGTTAGATGAGATTTCTAAATAAAACATTTTAATCTATCGAGAAGTGGGAGTTTCATATGTAACGCCCACACGCAGCATGGCTTGCATATGCGATTTTTCATAAGTTCTCTAGAGATAGATTTAAAATGAGATAATAAAGGAATTTGATTGGAAGTGGTATGGTCCTAGTGAGTATGCCAATTCTAAGAATTCATATTCTGCTATTAAAACTATGGTCATTGCTTAGACATCACCTCAAGTACAACTTCCCGTGAAGTCCCTTCTTGCGATAGTGATGTGGTCTAGTAAGGTCCAATCATTAATTTCATTTGTCATAAGGATAAGTTGACATGGATTGAAATTAAACGACTAAAAGGTATATTTTAGTTTGGTCGAGGGGTTCATGTAAACGCCCACACGCGAGGCTTACATGTGGGATTCCTTGGGCGATAGGAGGTTTCAATTAATATTGTTTTATCAAAAAGGTTACAATATTATTGTTACGAATTATGTGCGATCGTATGCTTATGTGTTTACATTACTTTTCAGATATGTCTCTTACACCGATTATCAATATGCTCGCACAAAATCCTCTATCCGGTCCAAATTTCATCGAGTGGAAATGAAACATGGAATATGTTCTTATCGCTGAAGAACACATGTTTGTTTTCACTACTCCCAAACCCAATGCCCTTACTGACGCATCGACTAATGAGTAGCGAGAGTCAAGCAGACTTTGGCATAACTGAAACAATATGGCCAAGTGCTATATGATGACTACGATGTCCAAAGGCTTCCAGCTGCAGCATCAGTCGATGTTAGACGCGTTTGAAATATGTTCAAGTCTCGAGAGTAAGTTCGGCAATCGGATCGACAACCGCTTCCACACAATGAGAGAAATTCATGGCGTGTAAGATGGAAGAAGGAAGTTCGTCCATGAACATGTCTCCCACATGACTCATCTCATGGATAGTCTTGATCGCTTGGGAGGAGGTATCGACGGCGGCCAAGGTCGATATCATCCTCAACACACCGCCCAAGTCTTTTGAGAATTTTCGCGAATGCAATCATGAGCAAGACCGAGTATACACTTAGTCAGTTGCTTAATGATCTCGTGGTCGCGGAAGGAGTCATTCGTAAAGGAGCACATGCCCTTGCTAGCACATCTAGGGGCCCAAATTTTCCGTCAAAAAATGGAAGAAGAAAAAGGGGCACCAAAGGTGGTAGAGAGGCAAGGAAACAGTGGGAGTAATGGGGATCAAGAACATGTCTGCAACGGAGGCTTGAAAAGCCAAAGGAGATGGGCAAGTACTTCAAGTGCAAGATCGGGCATTGAAGGCTAAGTGCCCTATGCTCAAGGCTCAAGGTACGCCATTTGCTTTAGTAACGGAAACATGTTTAGCGACTTGTTCTACTCATTCATGGGTAGTAGATACTGCAAGCGATCGATCATGTTTGTTACACCTGCGTGGGGTTCCCGCGACAAGGGAGTTGTGTGATGGCGAGATAACGATTCCATGGGCAACGCGCGAAAGTCGAGGCCGCTGCAATGGAGATGTTACTTTATGTTTTGATAGAACTGCTTTAGTATTGAAAGACGTTTTATATGTGCCGGAGTTTCGCAAACATTATTTCAGTTTGGAAACTATTTATTCATGGATATTCATTGTTTTGATAGTGGTGTTTCTATCATAAGAAATGACGGTTATCCGTGGTGGCACTTTATATAATTCGCTTTATACTATTTCGCCAAACATAATACCTTTAACTATGTCAGATCTACATCAAACCTTAAAAGAGAAAGTTTCTTGCAAGATGACACCACATTTCTATGTCATCTTAGATTAGGTCACATCAATCTAAATAGGATCCAAAGACTGGCTAAGAATGGAGCATTGGGTGATCTCACAGTTACTCCATTCCCAGTCTGCGAATCCTTTATATAAGGAAAGATGTCGACCAGACCCTTCAAGGCGAAGGGTTATAGAGCCAAAGAAGTGTTGGAACTAGTCCATTCTGACCTATGTGGACCTATGTCAACACAAGCTCGTGGAGGGTACGAGTATTTTGTCACTTTCATTGATGATTACTCAAGGTACGGATACATATACCTGCTTCACCGCAAATCTGAATGCTTTGAGAAATTCAAAAGAATTTAAGGCGGAAGTGGAGACGAAGCTTGGTAAAGTATCAAGTCATCAAGGTCCGATCGCGGTGGCGAATACCTCAAGAACGAGTTTATGGACTATTTGGTGCAGCAGGGATTACCTCCCACTCACTACACCGCACACCACAACAAAATCGTGTGTCGAGCCAAGAAATAGGACTCTCTTAGAAATGGTTAGATCAATGATGAGTTATGCAACATTGCCTATTTCGTTCTAGGGGTATGCCTTAGAAACAGCGGCATACATGCTAAATCTAGTACCATCCAAGTCAATCGAAAAGACCCTTTCGAGTTGTGGTTTGGGCGCAGTTTCAGTTTAAGCCACATAATGATATTTGTGGCCCCAAGACATGTGCCGAACAAGAAGGCCGACAAGTTGGAGGCTAGATCCGAAGCAAGCTATTTATCGGCTATCCTAGAGGAACGAAGAGTGGTTATTTCTATAGTCCTAAGGATCGAAGGTCATTATTAGCACTAATGCCCGATTCTTAGAAGAGGATTATATGAAAACCATAACCAAAGTTGAAATCATTCTTCAAGAATTAGAAGACGATCGTATTCCACCACCGATTAAGCCAAAGGTACGAGATGTCGTGTTCAGTGGGAGGGATCAACACCGATACTTCAAGAAATTGAAGTGGGTTGAGTTCCACCGAGATACCGGCATCCCCTATCCAAAGAAGTTGTGAAAGATAGAGAACCACAAGTTATCGCACCCACCGCCGCCATTATGCCAAGACGCCCGTCAGAGTGGGAGGGTTGTTCGTCAACCCGAGCGATTTATGTTCGTGGGTGAATCTTCGATTTAGTCCCGTGAAACGAGCAGGTAATAATAGACCCATGGACATACAAAGGAGGCGATACAAGACATCGATGCAAGATCATGGCACACTACTAGACTTAGAAATCGAGTCCATAACAGCTATGGATGTATATGAAAAGACACCACTACCGTATGGCAAGAAAGCCATAGGTAGTAAGTGGGTATACAAGAGGAAGAGATATTCGATGGAGAGGTTTCGCTTTTAAAGCCGTGCTTGTGGCGAAAGGGTACACTCAGTTGAGGCATCGATTTCGATGAGACCTTTTGCAGTAGCTAAGCTCAAGTCCATCGTAATTCTTCCGCCATAGCGACCACTTAAACCTTGAGGTTTGGCAAATGGATGTGAAAACCGCCTTTCCTAAACGGTTACCTTGAAGAAGGTAGAGACATCTATATGCAAAGAACCCAAGGTTATGTGGTGAAGGGTGAAGAGCATCTAGTATGGAAGCTCAAGAAGTCCATTTATGGACTTAAGCAAGCTTCACAATCTCGAACTTACGCTGACGAGGTGGTAAAGTCCTATGGATTTACCCGCTTACCTAGCGAAAATTGTGTGTATCATTTAGATGTCAACGTGATATGGTAGCCAGACTTTACGAGATGACATCCTTCTACTTGGCAACAATGTGAAGTTGTTATCGACGAAAGAGTTGGTTTTCCGATCGCTTTCAAATGAAAGACTTAGGAGATGCACGTACATTCTTGGGATCAAGGTTTACCGAGATCACAAGAGGAAAATGTTGAGCTTATCTCGGGCGTCTTACATTGATACCGTGATTACTCGCTTTTAGTATGCACCTCCAAGAAAGGATTGCTACCTTTCGAGACATGGTGTTCCTTTATCTAAGGAGCGACCACGCATGACCGCAAAGGAGATAGATGAAATGAGACAAGTTCCTTACGCTTCCGCCAGTAGGAAGTCTCATGTATGCAATGTTATGCACGAGGCCGATATCCGCTATGCGGTAGGCATAGTAGCAAGATATCGCCTAACCTCGACAAGCTCATTGATCATGTAAAGCATATACTCAACACCGAAAAGGACTCGAGATTATGACTAGTTTACCATGCGGATAGTCTAATACCTTTGGGTTATTCTGCACTGGATTTCCAAGTCGACCGTGATGAGAAGAAGTCACCTCGGGCTATGTGTTTACCTTAGAGGAGGAGCCAGATCCTGGCGGAGTGCAAAGCAATGATGCATTGCAGACTCCACCACGAAGCCGAATATGTAGCCGCTTTGAGGTCGCTAAAGAGGATGTATGGTTCAAGAACTACCTCATGGATCTAGATGTGGTACCGGTTTGCCCAAGAGTATCATAGTTTCTTCGTGATAACTCGGTGCAGTGGCAAACTCGAAAGAACCACGGACCCACAAAGCAACCAAACACATAGAGAGAAGTACCATGTCATACGAGAAATCGTTAGACGAGTGGATGTGCCGATTGAGAATATTGGTACTTAGATAACCTAGCTGATCCATTCACGAAGAGCTCACGCAAAAAGTCTACGAAGAGCATATTCGAGGACTTGATTAAAGAAGATGGCACCCACTTAGAAAGGAAACTTTTGTATGTGGGAGAAGCAAAGTGATGGTGTTGTTTGTAATAGCTAGTAGAGACACATTGTATACTAAAAGTTTGCTTTAGTATAAGTGGGAGATTGTTGGATTTGTATATCGGAAGAAGTTTTGGTTGAGCTTGTATACAATGTTTCCTCGTTACCACTATTACAATCTCCTATCCGAATTGTTTACTTGATTGTATATGTATGTCCCTTTATCTCATATATGTTAGATCATACAAGGTGTTATAGATCACGTAAGTCCGTATGATTGGTCAAGCTTAATGAGATATAAAAGTATCACACCGAGACAACTTGAGGACGAGTTGTCGGTATAGTCATGTGTAGATAAGAAGTGACTTGACTTGGTTGCTTGTCTATGCTGGTATGTCTCTGACGTATTGATGGATCACAGTGAGATGAGTTCTTCTATCTGACCGTCGTGAAGAACCTAGATCTCGGAGACTTACGTTGATCTAAACCTCGATAAGGTATTAGGTGAGTATGAGTTGCTGACCATCACTTTGACTTGCTATGGGTGAGGGTTACATGAGATAACCCAAGATTCTCTGCATCTTGGGTGGTGGCGATCTTGATATCATGCTAGTTACACGTGTGGTCGAGTCACCGTATCCGCTAGGACGATGACGCCCCTTAAGGAGCTCAAAGGTTTATTGTACTAAACCCTACAGTTGAGTTATCTCAAGCACAATAATAAAGTTGAGTGGTACTACTTAAGAATTAAAGATATTAATTATTTTGCAATGTAAAGTCAGAATAATTAATGGACGACGATATCTTAAATACGGGATTCGTGAAGTCTAAGTGCAAGCCCGACTCAACTTTGGTAATAAAGGGTAAGTCAAGATTTATTCTCTAGTGGCATGAATAAATGTTTATGAATTAATTTATGTTCGGCTAAACATAAGATAATTAATTTATTTAAGGCCCATCTTTATTCCTTGATTTGATTCTGGTCGGCCCATCCAGCCCTGAGCTAAGGTGAAAATCGCCCATCTCTCTCTCACCCCATCGACTCTAACTGATCCTCTATATCCTAAAGGATATTATTATATTTATTAGATATGCATAGATCCTATCTAGATAGGATTTAGGAGTGCATTATAAATATAAGCAGAGAGAAAATCAAGGCTAATCCTCAAGCATTATTTTCGAGAATTACTATATACACATAGTGAGAATTTTCTAAAATTAAGTGAGAAGAAAGTGGTGATTTTCTATAGCATTCTCCATAGATTGTCCTCACTCGACATTGGAGTTTAGGCAACCGGGATACATTCCAGAAGATCAAAGCACGAGTCTTGATCTATTCTACCCCGACAGATTCACAGGTAAACACGAGAAAACTCCTACGTGTTGCAATTAATTATATAGGTGCATGCTAGGAATATAATCAATGTATGGTGAATTAAACATCCAAGATAGATCCTCGGAGAGGGTTAAAATCAGATTTCCTTACAACCACCTCCTTAGACCTACGAAGCAAAGCCTAAATATCCGGCTTCCATGGTAGAGTCCGCAATGCATCACTGCTTTGCACTCCGCCTGGATATAGCTCATCCTCCCAAGGTAAACACATAGCCTTAGGTAGACTTTTTCTCATCACGATCGACTTGAAAATCCGAGTCTGAATAACCCAAAGACATTAGACTATCTCGCTGGTAAACTAGCGATAATCTCGAGTCCTTTTCACGCACTTCTGAGTATATGCTTTACCGCAGTCCAATGAGCTTATCCAGGTTAGAATGATATCTAGCTACTATGTTCACCGCATGCGCGTATATCTAGCCTCATACATAGATTGCATACATAAGACTTCCTACAACGGAAACGTAAGGAACTTGTCTCATTTCCTCTATCTCCTTTGCAATATAGGTGGCTGCTCCCTTAGATAATGGAACACCTTGCTCGAAGGTAGCAATCCCTTCTTGGCGTCTGCATGCTAAACGAGTAATTCAAGATCAATGTAAGACGCCCGAGATAAGCTCAATATTTTCCTCTCGCAATCTCGGTAAACCTCGATCCCAAGAATTTATGTCGATCTCCTAAGTCTTTCATTTGAAACCGATCGATAACCAACTTTTATGCCCGATAACGACTTCACGTTGTTCCCAAGTAAAAGGATGTCATCTACGTAAAGTGCAAGAAATACCACGTCACCGCGACATCCAAACGATACACACAACTTTCTCTAGCAACTGAGTAAATCCATAGGACTTTACCACCGCATCAAAACGTAAGTTCCATGATCGAGAAGTTTGCTTAAGTCCATAAATGGACTTCTTAAGCTTCCATACTAGATGCTCTTTACCCTTCACCACATAACCTTCTGTTGTCGCATATAGATGTCTCTACCTTTTCAGAAAAGTGGTTTTCACATCCATTTGCCAAACCTCGGTTTAGCGAGCCGCTATAGCCAAAAGAATTCATGGACTTGAGCATTGCCACAGCGAAAAGGTCTCATCGAAATCGATGCCTCAACTGAAAGTGTACCGTCGCCACAAGCCCGGCTTTAAAAGCGAAACCTCTCCATCCGAATCTCTTCCTCAGATACCTACTTACTACCTATGGCTTCCTTAGCAATCGGTTGAGGTGTCTTTTCAGATACATCCATAGCTTTTATGGACTCAATTTCTAAGTCCATAGCGGTGTGCCATGATCTTGCATCAGATCTCAGACGCCTCACCGTATGTCCATGGATCGATTATAGCTCGCTCGCTTCGACTAAACCAAGATTCACCCACGAACATAAATCACTTGGGTTGACGAACAACCTTCTCACTACGACGAGGCACTATCGGCACAATGGCAACGGTGGGTGCAGTAACCTGTAGTTCTCTATCTTCCACAACTTGCCGGGTAGGTGCCACTTGTACAGTCGGTATCTCCAGTGGAACTCGACCCACTTCAATTTCTTGAAGTATTTGGTGTCGATCCATCCCACTAGACACGACATCTCGTACCTTTGGCCTAATCGGTGGTGAAATACGATCATCTTCTAATTCTTGAAGTATGATTTCAACTTTGTGTGGTTTTTCATATAATCATCTTCTAAGAATCGGGCATTAGTGCTAATAACGACCTTCTCGATCATTAGACTATAAAAATAACCACCTTCGCTCCTCTAGATAACCAATAAATGCCTTGCTTCGCATCTAGCTTTCACCTTATCGCCTTCCTGTTTAACACATGTGGCCGGATCGCCCCATATCCTTATGTGGTTTAAACCAGTCATACCAAACCATAACACGAAACGGGTCTTATCGATCGACTCGATGGTACTAGATTTAGCAAGTATGTGCTTTCTAAGGCATACCCCGTAATAAAATAGCAATGTGGCATAACCCATCATTGATCTAACCATTTCTAAAAGAGTCCTATTTCTTCGCTCGACACACCATTTTGTTTGTGATGTGCGGTGTAGTCTTGTTGGGAGGTAATCCCACACCGCACCAAATAGTCCATGAACTCGTTATCGAGGTATTCGCCACCGCGATCGCACCATGATGACTTGATACTCTTACCTAGCTTCTTCTCCACTTCCGCCTTAAATTCTTTGAATTTCTCAAAGCATTCGGACTTGCGCAAGTAAGTATATGTATCCGCACTGAGTAATCGCCAATGAAAGTGATAAAATACTGCATTCTCCACGAGCTTGTGTGAACATCGGTCCACACAGTCGAATGGACTAGCTCCAACACTTCTTTGGCTCTATAACCCTTTGCTTTGAAGGGTCTGGTCGACATCTTTCCTTATATACGTGATTCGTAGATTGGGAACGGAGTAACCGTAATTTCACCCAACGCTCCATTCTTAGCCATTCTTTGGATCCTATTTAGATTAATGTGACCTAATCTAAGATGCCAAAGAAATGTGGTGTCATTTAGCGAAGAAAACTTCATCTTCTTAAGGTTTGATGTAGATCAAACATAATTAAAAGTATTATGCTCGCGTAAATAGTATAAAGCGAATTATATAAAGTGTCACCACGAGATAACTTCGTTATTTCTTATGATAGAAACACCACTATCAAAAACAACATGTAATATCCATGTATAAATAGTTTGAAACCGAATAAGGTTCCACTAAACTCCGCACATATAAAACGCCTTTAATACTAAATTGTCCTATCAAAGCATAAAGAAACATCTCCGACTGCAACAGCCTCGACTTTCACCACGTTGCCCATGGAGATCGTTATCTCGCCATCAAACAACTCCCTTGTCCGCAGGAACCCCTGCAAGGTGTAACAAACATGATCAGTCGCACCCGTATCTACTACCCATGAATTAGTAGAATAAGTCGCTAAACATGTGTCCGTTACTAAAGCAAATGGCGTACCTTTAGCCTTAAGCACGGGACACTTAGCCTTCCAATGCCCGCCTTGCGCACTTGAAGCACTTGCTCTCTCCTTCGCTTTTTCATGCCTCCGGTGGCCATCATGTTCTTCTTCCCCACTCTCCCACTAGCTTCCTCGCCTCTACCACCTTCGCACCCATTTTTCTTCTTCCACTTAAAATTGGGGTCCTTAGACGTGCTAGCAAGGCATGTGCTCCTTTTCCTATGACACCTTCCGTGGGAACCTAGATCATTTAACAACCGACTAAGTGTATATTCGGTCTTTCTCATGATCTCGCTTACACCGAAATTCTCAAAAGACTTGGGCAGTGTGTTAAGGATGATATCGACCTGCCGCGCCAATACCTCCTCCCAACCGATCAAGACTATCCATGAGACGAGTCATGGGAGACATGTTCATGGATCGAACTTCCTTCTTCCATCCTACACGCCAAGATTTCTCTCATTGTGTGGAAGCGGATCGTCGATCCGATCGCCCAAACTTACCTCGAGCCTTAACCATATTTCACCACGATCTACCATCGATCGATGTCAGCACTGCAAGCCTTTGGACATAGTAGTCATCATATAGCATTTGGCCATATTATTCGACTTATGCCAAAGTTTGCTCGACTCTGCCGCTTATTCGTCGATCGCCGATAAGAAGTGGCATCGGGTTTGGGAGTAGTGAGAACAAACATGTGTTCTTCGATATAAGAACATATTCCATGTTTCATTTCCACTTGATGAAATTTGACCGATAGAGGATTTTGTGCTAGCATATTGATAATCGATGTAAGAGACATATCCGACAAGCAATGTAAACACATAAGCATACGATCGCACATAATTCCTAACAATAATATTGTAACCTTTTGATAAAACAATATTAATTGAAACCTCCAATCGCCCAAGGAATCCCACATGCAAGCTACGCTGTGGGATCGCCACACATGAACCCCTCGACCGCACTAAAATATACCTTTTAGTCGCTTAATTTCAATCCATGTCAACTTATCCTTATGATAAATGAAATTTATGATCGGACCTTACTAGACCACATCACTATCACAAGAAGGGACTTCATGGAAGTTGTACTTGAGGTGATGCCTAAGCAATGACCATAATTTTAACGCAGAAATGAATTCTTAGAATCGCATACTCACTCGGACCATACCGCCCAATCCAAATTTTTGTCATCTCATTTTAAATCTATCTCTAGAGAACTTATGAAAATCGTATATGCAAGCCACACGTGAAACTCCCACTTCTCAATAGATTAAAATGTCTTATTTAAAAAACTCATCTGACAAACTTATGATAAACAGTGCAAGCAAGCCATGCGTGTGGACGTTTACTCACAATGCGTATCACTTTGTTTAGAGATCAAAAAGTGGAGGTCTTGACATCTAATTAATATGTCGGGTTTCTTACTTAGTCTTTTTATTTCAAAAGGTTTGTCCATGCGAGATCACGTAATCCTAGCATGCTTTCTATAGAACTAAACATGTAAATCATGCTCGCAGAATTCTAAAAACATGCTTCAAAACGCAATAAACCTAGCATGCTCACTATGCGCATCCAATCACGAAAACATATAGCATGTTTATCTACGTAATTAAACATACATAGCATGCTTCTGCATAATTTTAAACATCCACGACATGCTTTGAACGATAAAAATAAAATAAATTCATTCAACACGGCCCACTCGTGGAGCTTGTACTTCCCTGCCTAATTTATTACATAAATTTACAAAGTACAGATCTTCAAAAAACTCGAAACGGGCCTCGCGTGGACGGGCACGGACCGGATTCATCAAAACTGGATTTGGGTCAAAAATCTAAAAACGGGCCAGAACAATGGAATGGGCCGGATCGGGTTAGAAATCTTGACTTGTGTCGAAAATTCAGGTCTGGGCCGAAAATTCAAGTTTTGGCTGAAAATAGGTCGGGTCGACCCAAGATGGATTGGGCCGTGCGCAGTAGGGCACAGCCCACAGCGCACGCCCAGCAGCCATCCGCCGCCCTGCCTCCTCGTCCGCCTCGCCACGCCGTTGCCCCTTCCAGCCGGGAGCTACCGAGGTATCCCACACAGCCTGCCGAGAAGCTGCTGCCGATGGCACCGAGCATCGCCGAAAGTTGGCGAGAGGTGTCGAGCCTGGTCATGCCGTAACATCGCCCAGCCTACCTACTCGAGCTACCGAGTGCCGAGATCGCCGTCACACGCCCAGCCGAAGGCCGCAGACGCCGAGACGCCTCGCCCCCGCCGAGAGCTACCGAGGAGAGTCTCCGCGCGACTCGCCGCTACAGGCTTGCCCAGCGCCGCGATGGGCACCTCGCAGAGATCATCTAGTGCCGCCCGCACTCGACGGAACCGCACGACGCTACCGTGCTTTGCCGATGAGCTACCGAGAGCGCCCGAGCGTTGCTCGCCCGCCTACTATCGAGCCCGCCGAGCACTACCGAGAAAATAGCACCGCACGCGCGCGCTATCGAGGCATGCCGAGGTATCCGCAGAAAACCGCAGAGCCTTGTCGAGCCCGCTACCAACCCTATGCCGCCCATCGATGACCCTCCGTGCATGGGCTGCCAAATCTATCGAGAAGCCCACGCTGCACGTCGAGACCCACACACGAAGTTGCCAGCGCATCACGCGCTGGGTCTACACCGCCGCTGCCTCACCATGCGCTGGTTTCCATCCGCATGCCCAGCCTCCCATCGCATCGAGCGGCGAGACTCGCCGCCTCGCTTCTTCATTTTCTTCGTTCTCGTTCTTCTTTTACAGATTTGATTTACAAAAATATATCCTAATCTAACCACTGATTTTCTCGTGGTGAAAAACGAAATCCGATAAAAAAAATAAAACGGGCCACGATGAATGACAGATCTAAAATTAATTAATTGCGCATGTAATAATCAAACGTGAATTAATTCAACAGAGCCAAGATACTGATCCTAGGCTCTGATACCAATTGAAGGGAAATCTTATTTTAACCCTCTCCCGAGGATCTATCTTGGATGTTTAATTAACCATACATTTATTATATACCTAGCATGCATCTATATAATTAATTGCAACACGTTGGTGTTTTCTCATGCTTACCTCACGAATTTTTCGGCAAGGAATCGATCAAGACTGTGCTTTGATCTTCTCGATCGTATCCCGATTGCCAAACCGCAATGCCGAGTGAGGAGCAATCTATGGAGAATACCGCAAAATTGCCTTTCTTTTCCTTCACAATTTTTGAGATTTTCGAAAAAATGAATAGACTCACACTTTGATTTTCTCTCACCTTATATTTATAATGCAACCTTAGATCCCATTTGGATAAGATCTCTGCATATCTAATAAATATAATAATATATTTTCGGATAGAGAGAATCAAAATAGAATCCCTATGGGACTCTTATGAGGTGGACTTAATTTCTAGCGCTTCCAGCCTTGATGGGCCAGCCAGTGGATCAAATGCAAGGAATAAAGACGGGCCACAAATAAATTAATTATCTTATGTTCAAATTTCGTAATATAAATTAATTCATAAACATTTATTCATGCCTCTAGAGAATAAATGCCGACTTACCCCTTTATTTCAAAGTTGAGTCGGGCTTGCACTTAGACTTCACGAATCCCGTATTTAAGATATCAGACGTCCATTAATTATTTACGTGTTACATCGCTTAAAATAATTAATCTTTTAATTCCTTAAGTAGTACCACTCAACCTTATTATTGTACTTGAGATAACTCATCCTGCAGGGTTTAGTACAATAAACCTTTTGAGCTCCTTAAGGGGAAGTCATCATCCTAAACGTATACGGTGATTTGATACAGGCAACTAGCATAACATACAAGCACTGCCACCACCCAAGATGCGGAGAATATTGGGTTATCTCATGTAACCCTCACCCATAACAAGTCAAAGTGATGGTCAGCAACTCATACTCACCTAATACCTTATCGAGGTTTAGATCAACGAAAGTCACCGAGATCTAGGTTTTCACGACGGTCATATAGAAGAACTTATCTCATCGTGATCCATCAATACGCTAGGACGCACCAAGATAGACAAGCAACCAAGTCAAGTCACTTCTTATCTATACCGCAGCTATACCGACAACTCGTCCTCGAGTTATCTCGCCAGTGATCTTTTATATCTCATTAAGCTTGACCAATCATACAGACTTCTGTGATCTTCTACACACTATATAATCTAATTTATATATGAGATAAAGGGACATACATATACAATCAAGTAAACAATTCAGATAGAAGATTGTAATATTGGTAATAGTAAACATTGTATACAAGCTCAACCAAACTGCTTTGAATGAAGCGTCAGAATCGACCCATGGACATATAGCGAGGCGATACAAGACATAGAAGCGAGAAAACACCTCTACCAGATGGCAAGGAGGTCATAGGTAGTAAGTGGGTATATAAGAGGAAGAGATTCGAGATGGAGAGGTTTCGACTTTTAAAGGCAGAGCTTGTGGCGAAGGGTACACTGCAGATTGAGGGCATCGATTTCGATGAGACCTTTTCGCTTTGTAGCAATGCTCAAGTCCATCGAATTCTTCCGCCATAAGACTACTTTGAACCTTGTGGTTTGGCAAATGGATGTGAAAACCGTTTTTTAAGCGGTTACCTTGAAAGTTAGAGACATCTATATGCAAAGAACCGAAGGTTATGAGGTTGTAGTAACCCGAAAATCTTTTTGTCTTAATTAGAGCCTAATTAAGTATTATTTAGAGGCTTAAAGGCATTTCATCCTTAAAATTTATAAAGAAGTGCATAATAAATAAGTAAACGATAGAAATTCGATTAATTGCTAATCGAATGAATCGAATTTCGAAGGAGTATAGATTCATTAGAAGCAAGTTTTAGTATGATAAAATAGGATATATATGGTTATTATTGTGTGTTGAATGAAAACTTTCATTAAATAGAAAATGTTTTAAAGAAATGCATTAATTATTATTTATGTGAGATTTATTTATAAAATGAAATGAAATAATATTTAAGCTATTAAACGGCTTAAATAAATTTATTTTATTTATATCTAGTGATAAAGAAATTATTTTCTATGATTTTCAACATTTATGAATTTATAGACTAATTATTTGAATTTTTGCATATGAGAGAATTAAATCTATATTTATATGATATGTGTTCCAATAATGAATTTAATTATTTTAATTATTTATATTAATGAGAAAATGGAGTTTTTACTATTAAAGAATATTAATGCTCGACATTAGATATTTTAGAAAAATACTTATGCATTTTCGAAAATTTTAATAAATGAGAATAAAATGAATAAATAATAAGGCTACATATATATATATATATGTGTATATATATATATATATATATATATATATATATATATATATATATATTCTAAATTTCATTTTGTGTAAATAAAATTTTGAGATTTACTGAAAATAATATCATGTTATATGTTGAGCATAAGATTGTATTGTTTGTTGAACAAAAATTCATGTTGTTTGTTGAGCATAAGACCATGTGATTTTTGAGAATAAGTTCATATTACCCATCTACGGAAGAATTTTGTTAATGACCGGGAAGTTATAATTTCCTAAACCGGCAATGACCGGGAAGTTTATAAATATACCGGCAATGACCGGGAAGCTTATGATTATGTAGACCGATCAAGGTATTGAGAATGAGACTTACTTCTCATTACCGAATAACGTAGATAGGGCAGGACTGTGGTTGGTAACCTTCGGGACCAACACATGAAGATAATAACAGTATAATACAATATAACATGAGTTTGCATTGTTATAGTCACATAAAAATTTATTGTCGCTGAAAATCTATTCAGGTGTTAATTATTTCAATTCTTACGATAAGAAAGTTCGGTAAGTCAGTTACGTTTAATGTTTGGCGATAAACTACTGAGTACTTGTTGATACTCACGCTCTGCATTTTTTTTATGCAGGTTAAGCTCGGAGATGACGATGGAAGATGATGCTGAGTTATGGTTCTTTTGTTGTAATTATTATGATGCCCTGAATGTCATGTATTCATACATGACATTCAGCTATCATTCCGTTGTCAAACTCATATGATCTTGATGTTAACTTATAACAATCTCTTTTGTATGTTAAAGTTGTATATGACACCTTTAACCATTAACCTTGATCTTTTTGTTAGTCTTCAATTAGTTAGTTAAACTCATTTGATCCTTGGAGATATTTCAAATTAGAAGTTAATATGTTTTTATCTTAATTACTTAGTTAATTACTTTGTTAATCATTTAGTTAATCCTATCATTAGTTATTAAGACTAGTTAAAAGTTAGCTAGATAAAAGAATAGTGGCAGAATATGTACATATAGTATTTAGTGTAAATAGAAAGGTGAAGCATGTTGTATATAAAAGTTATGTGTGCTGTAAAGTACTCAGGTAAGCAGTGCTATCAGCCCCAAGTATCATTGAGGCTCGGGCAGGCAATTTTCTTTGATATAAAATGTGAATTATTTGGCATTATTGTTTGTTATTGTTGTGATTGAATGAATTCTATGCTAAACTCCCCTACACATGAATCTAATTATAAAATGAACCTTTATCCCTTACATTAATGTTCAACCAATTATTGTAAATATTATATTCTCCTTTTGAATTTAGTATGCCGCCCTGAAGAAGAACACCAATCTCTGAAGGTCAAAGGAGTGAAACAACTCCTCAAAATAGCTGAACTCTTTCTCAGGCAAAACCCACCAAACTTCTTCAAATGGTAGTCCTGCGGTGGTGAAGAGTGGAGTGCAGTGATTGAAAGAATATTCAAGTTTTTGGAATGCAATGATCAAGAATGTCTACTATGCATATCCTTTTTGTTGAAAGGACCTGCAGACTTCTGGTGGGAAGCGCGGCAAAAGACTCTTGCTCCTGATCAGTTAGCCAATTTTACTTGGGAACAATTCAAGGAGGTATTATATGCGAAGTTTATCCCACGGAGTTATCGAAAGCAAAAAGAAGTGGAATTTATGAATTTGAAGCAAGGGAACAGGAGTGTAGCAGAATATGACCGAGAATTCTGTACGTTGTCACGATATGCACCTTACAAGCTGGAAACCGACGAGAAGATGGCCGAGATGTTCCGTTCTAGACTGCGACAAAAATTAGAGTTATATTGGCTGCTCAACCACCGATGTCGTTTGCTGAAACTCTGAACCGGGCATTAGACATGGAAATGGAGATGCAGACTGAGAAAACTACTATGGAAGTTAACCCCAATTTATCTCAGAGTTTTGTTCCATCAAAATTTCCTCAAACAGCAAGCGAAATTCAAAATGACGGAGTGGGAAGGTAAAGGATTTCCAAATAAGAAACCTTTTTTGGTGACCATACAAGTAGCAACGACAATCAACCACGCATGTCATTTCATCACAATTTACTTCGACATCCTACTGCTAGACCAATCATCAACAGTTATCAAGTCAAGTCATGCATCGACAAGAATTACTAGAAATCAGTTCGGACGTGCATACCCAATCAAGCATGATCACTCAACTCTACTCGTATACTAGAAGATAAAGCATACTCAAATCCAAACAAAAGGTATAAAAGGGAGAACGACACACCCAAACAAACACAAGTCGCATGCAAACACACAAAGACAGCAAGCACACCTCCACACTTTAGACAACACACTACACTGAGTGTGCAAAACCAAAAGGAAAATTTAGAAGTGAACTTCCTTGAAATTTGAGAGCATATCAACAAGGTATGGCGGTGGCGACGTCCAGTGGCTTGAGTGTTCATGATATGCAGCTCGCCACAATTCTCTTCTCACTTATTTAAAACCTGAAAAGAAAAATAAAAGAAACAAAACAGATAAACAAATAAACTCATGGGTTGCCTCCCACGCAACGCTCGTTTCAATGGCACGAGCTCCACCAGTGACAAACGGACTATCCATGGTCCTTTACATGCAGGAATACCATCTTAACCAGAGCATCAGTAGTAACAATGTAAGCACAAAGGACAGTCAATGCAGTAAAAAATAAATCAATTAAGCTAGAATAAAAAATCCTATTCTCCAGAGCAAAATGGATAACCTCAACTCTTAGAGCACAATACTTTGGTGCATTAAGATGTTGAAAAATTACAACTGCCATCTCAACGTTTATCCTCTCATCATCCTCCAACTGGTTCTGGAAGATATCAAGTTGTCCATACTTAGTCTCGGCTTGATGAAACCTCGACTCTTTAATTTCATCATCTTCCTGATTCTTCCCTCAACTTTATCCTCTTCAAGGAATATGACAGAATAAGTTTGTCCCAGTTGTCTCGGCATTTCCTCAACACTTTGGTTGTGAACCAATTCTTCCATTATCTTGGCTAGCTGTTTGACTTGGGTTACTAAACGCTCGAGAGATGTGTCCACCATCTCGAAACTTTGTTAACTCATTTGTATGAAAGACATCAGTGTGTCTTCCAATGTTAGCTTCATCGGCTGACTCGCTTGAACAAAAGCCTGCAATTTATCCTCCAATGTTGGCTAAATAAGATGTTGCTGGAACAAGAGGTCCTGACTACATGAAGAACTCGGAAGATACCTCCAGTAGGAATCATAGGCTTGAAGCTCACAACCTTGCGAGTATCCCTCAAAATAGTTGAACTGGGCTACTTCTTCGTAAGAAGAAATTTCCCAACACGATGAGCTTTTCTCCTCCAGGCCTGTCTGACCATACTCGTGTTGTCGGTAACCTTGCATTAACAGACACCAACTACAAAAATAAGATCACAGCATATGTGGGAGAAAATAGTAACAAAGAAAAAGAAAAAAATAAATAAATAAAAAGAAGCACGGGGGAGAAACGGAAAAATAAAAGAAAACACGGCAAAATAAAGCAACACAAAATCTAAAGCCTAAAGCCTTCCCTAGCAACAGTGCCAAAATTTTGTTCCCACGTAGTTGTTCTCTAAGTCACTCGCAATTGTACGAGGTCCTTATAGAGCGGCAAGGTCGACACAATCGTACTCTCAAGGAAGGCTTAACAGGGCTACGGTTCTATGTCATGCACAAAAATAGAAAAAAAACTAACGTCCTAACATAAAGGGGGCTGTCACGTAACGGACGAAAGAAGGAAAGAAAGAAAGTACGAAAAATGTGTACTTGGACAAAGAGAGGAATCGATAGATACACAGAATTGAAGACGGTGTTCTAGGTTTCAAAATCTATCTTCGCTATCAATGAGCCAAGGACGGGTGCACACCGCATAAAACCACCCACGCTCTCTCACCTAGCGTTCAACATAAACTAGCCTCTCGATCCTGTCTATGCTAAACCCACAATCTACGAAAAACTAGCCTCTGGACCCCACCGTCATCAACTACGAAGGATAATCAACATAAAGGCACATGATAGCAAACACATATCCATATATATTAATCACTCAACAACAAACTAGTCTCTCGACCCCGCTCGTCATCAAACTTATATTTAACATAATTCTGCTCTTGCATTAATTAATAATCAAACATAAGCACATAATCAACCTACACTATTCTTCGAGCCTGTGTATTAAGATCATGAAATAATCAATTTATATGAATGAGAAATTGCAAATCATCAACACAACAATCACGATTCAAGACAAGAACAAATCCAATATTTATTTTAATATAAATCGATAATTCATCTCATGGTAAAAATTATTCTTATAGCAATTACATAGACATAATGAAACGAGAAAAACTTACAAACCATTCATTGGTAAATTCGTCATCCAAAAATTCAGAATCGCACAATCCAATTGTCAATCCAAGTGCAAGGTTTTAAAAGAAAATGAAAAGAAAAGAAAATAAAAGGAAAAGGAAAAGGAAAAAGAGAGAAGAAAAACAATCATGTGAAAAAAATGTTTTTTTCAAAGGAGGCAGCTCATCCCTTTAATATAACTCTCGAAAAGCCCATAAAGAAAACGCCAAATTGGGTCTGAAAAGGCCCACCCAACATCAGACGGGACGAAGCTGGCGTTGGGGATGGCTTTTTAAACAATGCCGAGAGGGTACCCAGCACCGAACAGAGCGAGGCAGACACTGGGAACAATTTCTGGAGATGTGCCGAGAGGATGCCCAACGCCGGACGGGTGGACCGCGAGTGCTAGGCTAGTAGATCGAGTGTCGGGTGGATGCTGGCGCTGGGGAAGCGTGGAAGCTGGGGGATAGAGTGGAGGCGTGGCGCTGGAGCCAAGCACCGGACGGGTGAGAAGGTTGTTGGAGTGTTGGACGAGATGGACGGGATGCACGACGGGCACTGGAGTGGAGGCATGGCGCTAGAGTGGAGCACCTGACAGAAGCTAGGTGCTCGGGTGCTGGACGCGTGTGTAGCGCCGGACGAAAATACGAGGGGCGCTGGGTGATGGGCTCGGAGATGGAGCGACCGAGGATGCCCAGCGATGCTGGGCTATGGAAGCGTCAGACGGGTATGGCGTGCGGGCGAGATGGAGCGCCAGACGGAAGCTGGGCGCTCGGGCACTGGACACATGTGTAGCATCGGACGACAATGCGAGGGGCGCTGGGTGATGGGTGCAGAGATGGAGCGAGCAAGGACGCCCAGTAGCGCTGGGTTATGAAAGCATCGGACGGGCGTGGTGTAATACACCGTCCTTCCTAAGTTTCAGGTTTGTTCAGCACGTTTTTCAAGAAAGGTCAAAAGTTAACTATTTGTTTTGGTGATGTGATCGTCATGAAACCTCAGGCATTGTGAAAAGTGTCTTATGAAGAATTCATAGACACTAAGAATGCAGGTTTTCGACCACCCACGAAGGTTTGGCACTCCGGGGAAGTTATCGAAAAACTGAACTTTTCATGGGACTTTTAAAAGCATATCTTGTTTATAGTCGTTGTGTCTGGTATTTTATTTCGAGTCCATGGGTACCAAGTTTGCTGATTTTGGAGTCCGTTTGCAAAAGATGCATCGCTTTTTGCGTTTTCGAAAAAGGTCGCCATGCAAGACTGCAAGAACCCCTATTTTTCCTATAAATAGAGGGCTAGGGCCTTCATTTTCAATGTTCATTTTCTTCTTCTCTCTATGTTTACGAATGAGCCAAGCAGCTTCAGGTACGCTGCTGAAGCGCTAGAGGAGTGGGGATCGAGCCGGGAGGCTCGGCGACGGCGCCATTGCACTACTGCCAACCACCACCGCCGATCAGCCCTTCCCCGACAGCTCCGTTTTTCATTTTTATCCTTTTCTTATTTTGATTCCACCTTTTAGTAGATAGCATAGCATAGAACTTGGGTTTCTAAAGGGACGGGACGAGAAAACGGTCGGAGGTCGGCCTATTTGGCCGCTGAACCGCCGCCGCCCAAGGCCGCCTCCGTCGCCATGTTGGCCACCGATTTGGTGGCTGACGGGCCACTTTTTGGCTATGGACCCTTTAGGTTTTGAGTTTCGAGCTATATTTTCTACTAAAGTACCGATTCCATTTTTTCGTTTTTTGCGTTTTTACTTGTCGGAATGTTTTTCGTCGTTTCGAGTTTCTAAAGGAAGTACATGCCCGGGTTATCCATTTTCAACATAGCTTTTCATTCCATGTTCCTCGTTATGCATATTGCTTATGTTTCCATTTTCATGCATCGGATTTGGATAGTTTATCCTCGATTTGAGGATATGCATCGATTTTTGAAGCTTCTTCGCTGCTAAGATTTGTGTCAACTTGCATGCATGCATATTTTGAAGGTACCGTATTATAGGTCTTGATGCGATGAATATATTTTCCTTCTGCATCGAGTTGATTTGAAAACCCGGAGAGTGCCAAATGTGGGTTCAGAAAGTCGAAAACCCCGTTTCGCTTCGATCTCCGTTTGGATCACGTTGTTGCTTTGCTTTGTGGGATGTGACTCAAAAGTTGTTCCATCTTGTTACTGTACCTACCAAAGTCAATCGATGAGGTCATTGGATATGTGGATATCTCCCACCGATGTTTTCGATTGTTCAAAGGGTTATATATGCTTATTTTGAGTTATTTACTCTGATATTTCAATAATAAAACACGTGTGCCGTGAAAATGTTATAACGAAGTTATTACTATTCTCTGCTCCGAGATATGGTTCTATTGTGATTGTACACGGATCTCTATTCGGTGGGTTGATCACCATCTTGAGTATTGATCGTAAGGGGATTGTAGTAGCCCGAAAATTTTATAGTAATTATTAAAGCTTAATTAGGTATGATTAAGGGCTTAAAAGTTATTTAAGCCCTAAGAATTTATAAAATTCAATATATGAAATATTAATCGGCATGAATCCAATTAAATTAAGAATTTAACATATGAGATTGGAAAATGTAGAGATTTATTAGAAATAAGTTTAATTGTGATAAAATGTCAATGTATGTTTGCATGAAAAATGCTATTAATTAGAAATTATTCTATGAAATGCATTAATTATTTTTGCGTGTTATTTTTCTTATAAAATGAGACAAAATATTATTTAAGATATTAAATGTCTTGAATAAATTTGTTTTATTAATAATTAGGGATAAAAGAATTACTTAGTATAATTTTCGAAATTAATTTAGGAAGGAATTAAATAATTAGTTGAATTTTAATATATGAAAGGATTTTAATTATGCTATATGAATCTAAATTCAATTATGAAAATAAGTTGCATTAGATTTTATAATTTAATTGAGATATGATCCTATTAATTAAATTATATTAAGGTATGGAATTAGTAAGAATAGGAGTGCAATTATAATATTTTTGAAATTAGTGCTTAAGTATCTTGAAATTTTGAACAAATACACATGAAATATATATAAACATTCTAGAAATTTTCTAATAATTTATGATCACCATCAACCTCATTTTTCCCACAATTTTCGGCACACACACACTAGTGCACACACAAAATTTTAATCTTCAATTTTAATCCATAATCAAGGGTGAAATTAAGGGATAATCACTCCTAGTAAGGTAATTACTTCATTTATGCAAAGTTTTTATGTTTTAAATTGATAAAATTTATGATCTATATAGGTAGGGTTTACAAAAATTTAGGGTGATTGATTATGATTGATTTATTTAATTCTTGTTATGTTTATTGATTTAATTATGATTATGGAGTTTGATTAACATATGCTATGGATTTAAATCCCTTAAATTCATGAAATTCCAAAATTAAAGTTTGATCATGAAACCCTAATTTTTTGAATTGATGTATATGTTAGGATATGATTGAATTAAGCTTAGATATATGTTTAAGTATGCTTATAAACATCATATTATCAAAGAAATTAAAAGTTAAATCATGCTTGTGTAATACTTGAAATTTTCAAAACTTCATGTAATATGAACTTAATGATTTTGATTTTATTGATGAATTTGACATGATATTCATGCTTAGGGACATGAATAATGTATAAAATGAATTTATAGAATTTAATTCAACCATATACTAATAGCCCTAATTTTCAAAATGAAGGGCATACCATGAACTTTGATTTCTTGATTTTATTTGATGGATTTGAGTTGATATTTAAGATCTATAATAAAAATAAGGCTTAAGTAGAATTTATGGAATTTTTGAACATAGGTATCAAAAGTTAGAAAAGTAAAGTTTAGTATAAAGTTATGATTTTATGTGAGAAAGTTTAATCAAGAATTGAATGGATGATGGAATTATGATCATTGATGATAAATGAGTATGATTGTATGATATTTGATAATTAATGGATTGTAGATAATAAAAATATTGAAATCTCATAAATATATGGTTGAAGGGCATTAGCCGATTAAAGTATAAATAAATGAGTTTAAACTTGTTTTAAATCCCTAAGTGCATATTTATGTATTTAGTAATGATATTGAGGAGTTTGGGATGATATTGGAGTAATTTGGTGTGTTTGGGTTGTTCATATTACAGATGTTACTCTGCCGAAATTTTGGTAGAATTTGATATTAATAAAACGTTTTAGATTTTAATTGAACACTAATATATATATTTGAATTAGTAAGGAAGATTACTAAAGTCAATAATAATCTTATGTTACAAGGATCAAGCAGAGGGAATCGGGAAGTAAAGAACGAAGAACCGAACTTGTTGGATTGAACGTAGTCAGGTGGGTAATGCCTCTCAAAGTTATTTTAAGCAAACAAATCTCTGTTATGCTTGAACTTATTTATTTTGAAATTACTTTCAATCACCACATGATGAGTATGTTGAAAATGAATGTTTTACCACATTGTGGGTATGACGGCAATTTACCTATCTACGGTAGGAAATTGTTATGTATTGTGCACAGGTAGATGGCTGTGAGCTTGCTCATGTAGGTCGGCCATGGTACTGGGGAAGGAGGCCTACTTCCCTTTACCGAATGACGTAGATAGGGTATGACCGTAGTTGTGATCCTTCGGGACCAACTCGGGTATGTGATGCCGGTATGTTTAAAATAAATTGTGGTGATATGTTATGAGGATAAATGTTTCTTATGAACAAATAAACTTCTGATTTCTAAAAATTATTTGAAAGAAAAGTTTACTTGAACAAGGTTATAAGTTTTGAATATTATGATAGCATTTACCCACTGAGTACTTCTAGTACTCACACCCGATAAGTGTTTTATGATGCAGGTTGAGCATGGAAGAGGTGTGGCCTGGAACTGAGCTGAATAGTTATTTGTTTTTCCTACTGCGAACTATTGTAACCGAGTGTCATGTCTTCATACATGACATTCATTAGTCTTCCGCTGATACCTTGAAAACGTGAAACCATACTTTTGATAAACTTTGTAAATATTTAAAAAAAAAAAAAAAAACTTCTATGCAGGTATTTACGAGATTGTAATCTTGTTTGTGATTATTGCTATTGTTGGAAATTTTCTGAGTGCAGGTTGGCTTACTCCATTTACAAATGTTATGCTGTCCGATTGTTTGAAAACCTAATTCTCTAAATCACTCATTTTGGAAAGATTATCGTTATTTAAACCAGTCACGGCTTGATTATTTAGTTAAATAAGTAATTAAATAGTCGGGTCGTGACAGAGTGGTATCAGAGCATTTGTTCGCTTTGATCCTGTAAAATTTTCTTTCCTTGAGCCAATTTTTTTTGTAAACCTTTGAGTCATTGGTAAAAGCTCAGTGTCCAGCCTATCTCTTTAGCTCAACCAGGTAAAGTAAGATGAGAATGTTGTGCATATGTGAACGAAATGTGATTATGATGAATTTTATGATGTAGCATGTATGTGGTTCCTCTTGAAGAAATTATGTTGGTTCTAACTGGTATAAAAGTGATATTTGATTATAGGATGGTAAGGACCAAATCTACCGCTCGAAAGAATGTTGCTTATAGACCGTTGGGCTTAGGAGATATCAACAAATTTTACGCTACTGAATGAGACCGAGCAGGCATGCGCTCTTCCTTCATCATTACAAGGTCATGTGGCGATCGGTTCTGAAGTGTGGAGTGACCGAGCTTGACGGGTTACTTCAACTGGTGGCAGCTTTGCCTCCTGATTGGAGGGGATGGGCATCCGAAATAGCTTTCGATTATGTGCATCCGGACATGGAGTGTCGAATTACTGGTAATCTTAAGAAGTTCATAAGAATCCTTAAAGACCAATATAGGACGGGGAAAATCCTCCACTCATTCCTTACCGTCCCTTTGATTATTTTATCCCTATAGTTCATCAAATTTTAGATGATATCTTAGACCCAAAAAGTAAAAGAATTAAACCTGTATCTCATGAGCTTGTTAAAGCTAGTCCTAAATATGAGTATTGCGATGATGATGATACTCTGTTTCCTCTCGGACCTCAGTGGACCTTGGATGATCTAGATTTATTTGATCAACCATTTGCACTGAAAACCCCTTCACCACCCTATTCTCCTCTTCCTGAAATTCCATCGATAATGTCTTCCACTGAGGTAGAACATGAGTTTAATCAGCAATCGTCTGTTGGCACTTCTAGCTTACAACCTTTGTCTGTTAATGAAATGCCTTCGTTGGCGGACCCATCCTTTCTCTTGCCGGGAGAGTCTGCTAATCCAGCTGCTGATCACACTCACGCTCCTGAAGAAGAAGAGGATCCTGAAGAGAATGCAGATAGTTGAAGGAAAGTAGTTTTAACTAAGTAAGATAGTAGGCGGAGCTACCAGCCTGTAAATATGAAACTAATATGTGTAAAAGTCCTCAATGAGGCAATTTTCTTGTAAATTATAAACTGTTTTGTTATCCCTGATGTGATTAAATGGTTATGCTTCTATCTTTTGTTGATGATTATATCTTGTTGCATGTTAAAATCCCTTTCCTTTGTTTGATATTTTATTAACTGTTGTGGAAATAATAAATTTCTTTTGAAGTGAAATGCCTCCTCGAAGACGAAACCAGAACATGGAAGAAAGAGCAAGTCAAATCACTCCCCAAAACTTTCCTGAACAAAACCTTTATGATCGTGAACCCTCTTCCCCGAACAGAAAAATAGCCGAACTTTTTCTTCGTCAGAACCCACCTAACTTCACAGGGGCTGGTAGTCCCGCCGAAGCAGAAGAGTGGGTAAGGACTGTGGAGAGAATCTTTAAGTTTTTGGAATGTAGTGATCAAGAATGCTTGCTGTGTATAAACTTTCTTATGAAAGGAACCGCAAATTTCTGGTGGGAGGCCAGACAGAAAACCCTCACTCCAGAACAAATGGCGAACTTCACTTGGGAACAGTTTAAGGAAGAACTGTACGCCAAGTTTATTCCGCGAAGCTATAGGAAACAGAAGGAAATTGAATTCATGAATTTGAAGCAAGGAAATAGAAGCGTGGCTGAGTATGATCGAATTCTGCACATTATCCCGATATGCACCTTACAAGGTAGAAACAGATGAAAAGATGGCTAAGATGTTTCGCTCCGGATTGAGACCTGAAATCCAGATTATTTTAGCTGCTCAACCACCCATGTCTTACGCAGAAACTCTTAACCGTGCGTTAGACATGGAAATGGAGATACAAGCAGAGAAGAATGCTACCGAGTCAAATACTGGTGTACCACAAGGAACTGTACCATCAAGATCCTCCCAAATGGAACAAAGATATAAAGGAAAAAGAAAGTGGGAGACGCGAGGAAATCCAAACAAAAGGCCGTTTCAGAGGCAGGGACCCACGGCGCCGAGATCATTCCGACCGCCGACCACTGGACAACCACTCTTTTCTCCGAATCAGATAAGACCACCCATGTGCCCTCAGTGCAACCGTACACATTTCGGTTTATGTAGAAGTGGGAGCAACACTTGCTATTCATGTGGACAAGATGGTCACTTTGTTCCGCTGTCCATACGCATGAATGTGGCGAGAAAGGAGAAAGAGGAAATCTTCTCGACCCGCTCGACGTGAAAGCAATGACGGGATATCCACAACCACCTCGCCATCAACTTCCTCCACCACAAGTGATTGCAATCGCAGACTTCACTCAAGAGCGCCATCTCAATCTCTACAAGTTCAACCTCAACATCGGCAGCGATGCTTTGAAAATGTAAGCAACCGTAAAAGAGTATGGAAAATTTAATGTATGGCCCGGTTAAAGGTGTACCTGTTATAGTTTTGTTTGATACGGGAGCATCGCATTCCTTTATCTCTACTGCATGTGTAGATAATCTTGAACTCCCCGTAGAACAAACTGAAGTAGGTTTTAAAGTGATGACTCCAGTAGGTGGGGCAACGGTAGTTGATCAAATATGTCCTAACGTAGAATTCGAGTTAGGATTACTTCAGTTAAAAGCTGAATCATTACGCCTCTTATGCATGTGGGATGTAGATATTATCTTGGGTATGGATTGGTTAACGGAGAATTTAGCAACAATTCGTTGTGAACAGCGAGAAATCGCATTTCAACCACAAGAAAAGAACCCACGTGTTTTTATGGGATCGAGGCGAGAAAAAGAAGGGTGCATGTAATATCAGCTTTACAGGCAGAAAAATTGTTAAGGTGTAACGAAAATCATGCTTATCTTGTATGCCTAAGCAAGGAAAACAAGAAGGACAAAAAGATTGACGACGTGCCAGTTGTTCGGGAATATCCAGATGTATTCCCAGAGAAATTACCTGGTGTACCGCCGGATCGATAATTGGATTTTGCGATCGATCTAGAACCAGGGTCAGCACCAATTTCCAAAGCGTCGTATCGGATGGCTCCGAAGGAATTGCAAGAGTTGAAAGTTCAATTACAAGAACTTTTAGACTTAGGTTTTATTCGACCAAGCGCATCACCCTGGGGAGCACCAGTATTGTTTGTCAAAAAGAAGGAAGGCACCTTAAGGATGTGTATTGATTACCGAGAATTAAACAAGGTGACGTTGAAGAACAAATATCCGCTTCCTCGAATTGATGATTTATTCGACCAATTGAAAGGAGCAAGGGTATTTTCGAAAATCGATCTAAGATCGGGTTACCATCAAGTGAAGATAAAACCCGAAGATATACCGAAAACCGCTTTTAGGACCCGATACGGACATTATGAATTTGTAGTGATGCCGTTTGGACTAACCAATGCTCCAGCTGTATTCATGGACCTCATGAACCGTGTATTCCATGAATATCTCGATAAATTTGTGCTAGTGTTTATCGATGATATTTTGATCTATTCAAAAAGTGAACAAGAACACGAGGTACACTTGCGAATTGTGTTGGAAAAATTGAGGACGCAGAGATTATATGCTAAGTTTAGCAAGTGCGACTTCTGGCTAAAAGAAGTGAATTTCCTGGGGCATATAGTGTCAGCTGAAGGAATTAAAGTGGATCCTGCTAAGGTCCAAGCGGTACAAGAGTGGAAATCACCTATGACTCCGAATGAGATTCGTAGTTTTCTAGGCTTAGCCGGGTATTATAGAAGATTCATCGAAGGATTTTCTAAAATTGCTAAGCCAATGACGCAATTGCTGAAAAAAGGGGTAAAATTTCAATGGACCCCGGAATGTGAAGACAGTTTCCAAGAACTCAAAGAAAGACTAACCAACGCTCCTATTCTAACAATACCTGATCCAGAGAAAGATTATACCATATATACGGATGCGTCGAGAAATGGAATAGGATGCGTCTTAATGCAAGAAGGAAAGGTCGTCGCATACGCTTCACGACAGTTGAAGATTCACGAACACAATTATCCCACTCACGATCTGGAACTCGCAGCGGTGGTCCACGCATTGAAAATTTGGAGACATTATTTATACGGATCAAGATGCGAGATTTTCACGGATCATAAAAGTTTGAAATACTTCTTCGAGCAAAAAGATTTAAATATGCGACAACGAAGATGGCTCGAGCTGGTCAAAGACTACGATTGTGAGATCAAGTATCATCCCGGAAAAGCTAACGTCGTAGCAGACGCTCTGAGCAGGAAAAGTCAGGAGAAATTGGGAACTCTTTTAACAGACCAAGAAGAATTGTTAAAAGAGTTTGAAAGAATGAAGTTGGAAACCGTGTTGCCTCCTCGAGACATTTAAGGAATTGTAGCGTCGTTGGTGGTGCTTCCGGACTTGAGAGCTCGTATAATTGAAGCGCAAAGAAGAGATGAACAACTTGAAACTCTGCAAGCAAAACTCAGAACGGGGAATCTTCCGATTACCACGAGGCGGGCGATAATGCGATCATGCTCGGTAATCGCATATATGTACCTAACGATGCAGAATTGAAGAATGAAATTATGAGTGAAGCTCATAATGTTCCATATGCTGCACATCCCGGAAGCACGAAGATGTACCAGGATCTTAAACAGAAGTTTGTGTGGACAGGGATGAAACAGGATATTGTATCCTACGTTGAAAGATGCTTAGCATGTCAACAAGTAAAAGCTTTGCATCAAAGACCATACGGAAAGTTACAGCCTCTTGAAGTTCCAGAATGGAAATGGGATCACATTGCAATGGATTTTGTAATTGGATTACCCAAGTCTAGACGAGGGAATACTGCCATATGGGTCATCATTGATCGTTTAACTAAGAGTGCTCATTTCATTCCAATCCCGATAACGTATGGAGCAGACAAGTTGGCACAGATTTATGTTCGAGAAATTGTTCGTCTACATGGAGTGCCGATCTCAATTACTTCGGATCGTGATGCTAAATTCACCTCTCGGTTTTGGACTACTTTTCAAAAAGAATTGGGTACTCAATTAAATTTTAATACCGCTTTTCATCCCCAGACAGACGGTCAGACCGAGAGAACAATTCAGACCCTGGAGGATATGCTCAGAACCGTGGTGCTTGATCGGGGAGACCAATGGGAACAAGTTTTACCATTGATAGAATTTGCTTACAACAACAGTTATCAAGCTACAATTGGCATGGCTCCTTACGAAGCACTTTATGGCAAAAAGTGTAGATCACCTCTGTATTGGGACGAAGTAGGAGAACGGAAGATTCTCGCCCTAAGCGATTAAGAAATGGTCCACATTGTGCGACGATAAGACAAAGAATGAAAGAAGCTCAAGATAGACAAAATCTTACTGCGATAATCGCTGTATGCAATTGAGGTTTGAAATAAGGGACAAAGTTTTTCTCAAAGTTTCCCCAACCAAAGGAGTCCATCGTTTCGGAATAAAAGGGAAACTTAAACATAGATTTCTCGGACCTTATGAAATCTTGGAACGGATCGGACCTGTAGCCTATAGGTTAGCGTTGCCTCCAAACTTCGCTAGCGTACATGACGTTTTTCACGTGTCTCAGCTCAGAAAGTATGTTTATGACCCACAACATATCCTTCATTATGACGACATAGTTCCTGATGCTGATTTAAGCAATGAGGAAGAGCCTGAAAGCATTCTGGACCGAAAAGAACAGAAGTTAAGAAATAAAGTTATTCCTTTAGTGAAAGTTCAATGGAAACATCATGGTCTAGAAGAAGTGACATGGAAACTGGAAGATCAAATGAGAGAGAAGTACCCTGACGTGTTTAATAAGGTACAAAATTTCGGGGACAAAATTTCTTTAAGGGGGAGGGAATGTAGTAGCCCGAAAATTTTATAGTAATTATTAAAGCTTAATTAGGTATGATTAAGGGCTTAAAAGCTATTTAAGCCCTAAGAATTTATAAAATTCAATATATGAAATATTAATCGGCATGAATCCAATTAAATTAAGAATTTAACATATGAGATTGGAAAATGTAGAGATTTATTAGAAATAAGTTTAATTGTGATAAAATGTGAATTACGTGTCTATCAATGTATGTTTGCATGAAAAATGCTATTAATTAGAAATTATGCTATGAAATGCATTAATTATTTTTGCGTGTTATTTTTCTTATAAAATGAGACAAAATATTATTTAAGATATTAAATGTCTTGAATAAATTTGTTTTATTAATAATTAGTGATAAAAGAATTACTTAGTATAATTTTCGAAATTTAGGAAGGAATTAAATAATTCGTTGAATTTTAATATATGAAAGGATTTAAATTATGCTATATGAATCTAAATTCAATTATGAAAATAAGTTGTATTAGATTTTATAATTTAATTGAGATATGATCCTATTAATTAAATTATATTAAGGTATGGAATTAGTAATAATAGGAGTGCAATTATAATATTTTTGAAATTAGTGCTTAAGTATCTTGAAATTTTGAACAAATACACATGAAATATACATAAACATTCTAGAAATTTTCTAATAATTTATGATCACCATCAACCTCATTTTCCCACAATTTTCAGCACCTCCCACACCAACACACACAAAATTTTAATCTTCAATTTTAATCCATAATCAAGGGTGAAATTAAGGGATAATCACTCCTAGTAAAGTAATTATTTCATTTATGCAAAGTTTTTATGTTTTAAATTGATAAAATTTATGATCTATATAGGTAGGGTTTTCAAAAATTTAGGGTGATTGATTATGATTGATTTATTTAATTCTTGTTATGTTTATTGATTTAATTATGATTATGGAGTTTGATTAACATATGCTATGGATTTAAATTCCTTAAATTCATGAAATTCCAAAATTAAAGTTTGATCATGAAACCCTAATTTTTTGAATTGATGTATATGTTAGGATATGATTGAATTAAGCTTAGATATATGTTTAAGTATGCTTATAAACATCATATGATCAAAGAAATTAAAAGTTAAATCATGCTTGTGTAATACTTGAAATTTTCGAAAACTTCATGTAATATGAACTTAATGATTTTGATTTTTATTGATGAATTTGACATGATATTCATGCTTAGGGACATGAATAATGTATAAAATGAATTTATAGGAATTTAATTCAACCATATACTAATAGCCCTAATTTTCGAAAATGAAGGGCATACCATGAACTTTGATTTCTTGATTTTATTTGATGGATTTGAGTTGATATTTAAGATCTATAATAAAAATAAGGCTTAAGTAGAATTTATGGGAATTTTTGAACATAGGTATCAAAAGTTAGAAAAGTAAAGTTTAGTATAAAGTTATGATTTTATGTGAGAAAGTTTAATCAAGAATTGAATGGATGATGGAATTATGATCATTGATGATAAATGAGTATGATTGTATGATATTTGATAATTAATGGATTGTAGATAATAAAAATATTGAAATCTCATAAATATATGGTTGAAGGGCATTAGCCGATTAAAGTATAAATAAATGAGTTTAAACTTGTTTTAAATCCCTAAGTGTATATTTATGTATTTAGTAATGATATTGAGGAGTTTGGGATGATATTGGAGTAATTTGGTGTGTTTGGGTTGTTCATATTACAGATGTTACTCTGCCGAAATTTCGGTAGAATTTGATATTAATAAAACGTTTTAGATTTTAATTGAACACTAATATATATATTTGAATTAGTAAGGAAGATTACTAAAGTCAATAATAATCTTATGTTACAAGGATCAAGCAGAGGGAATCGGGAAGTAAAGAACGAAGAACCGAACTTGTTGGATTGAACGTAGTCAGGTGGGTAATGCCTCTCAAAGTTATTTTAAGCAAACAAATCTCTGTTATGCTTGAACTTATTTATTTTGAAATTACTTTCAATCATCACATGATGAGTATGTTGAAAATGAATGTTTTACCACATTGTGGGTATGACGGCAATTTACCTATCTACGGTAGGAAATTGTTATGTACTGTGCACAGGTAGATGGCTGTGAGCTTGCTCATGTAGGCCGGCCATGGTACTGGGGAGGAGGCCTACTTCCCTTTACCGAATGACGTAGATAGGGTATGACCGTAGTTGTGATCCTTCGGGACCAACTCGGGTATGTGATGCCGGTATGTTTAAAATAAATTGTGGTGATATGTTATGAGGATAAATGTTTCTTATGAACAAATAAACTTCTGATTCTAAAATTATTTGAAAGAAAAGTTTACTTGAACAAGGTTATAAGTTTTGAATATTATGATAGCATTTACCCACTGAGTACTTCTAGTACTCACACCCGATAAGTGTTTTATGATGCAGGTTGAGCATGGAAGAGGTGTGGCCTGGAACTGAGCTGAATAGTTATTTGTTTTTCCTACTGCGAACTACTATAACCGAGTGTCATGTCTTCATACATGACATTCATTAGTCTTCCGCTGATACCTTGAAAACCTGAAACCATACTTTTGATAAACTTTGTAAATATTTTGAAAAACTTCTATGCAGGTATTTACGAGATTGTAATCTTGTTTGTGATTATTGCTATTGTTGGAAATTTTCTCGAAAGGTTGGCTTACTCCATTTACAAATGTTATGTTGTCCTATTGTTTGAAAACCTAATTCTCTAAATCACTCATTTTGGAAAGATTATCATTATTTAAACCAGTCACGGCTTGATTATTTAGTTAAATAAGTAATTAAATAGTCGGGTCGTGACGAGGATAGACCCCAACTTCGTGGTTATGGTTACGAAGGGATAGACCACAGAAGTCCACACGAAATGATAATGAAGTGGTTATGGTTACGAAGGGATAGACCAAGTCCACATTGATTTAGCCGGATACATTCCGGCATGGGCTGACCGGATATGTTCCGGCTCGATATATTGGGTTGGCCGGATATGTTCCGGCGAAATATGATGGGTCATGGGGATACGTTCAAGCCGTGTTTCTATGATGGGAGTAACAGTAATAACGGGTCAGGTATTGAAAAGGAAAATCTCTTTTTGCTTACTTAGAAGTGGGTTTACATTTTAAAACCTTCTAAGGTATGTGCTCTGAACAGGGTATCATGGATTTTGTGTTATGTTAAAAAACCCAGCTGAGTACGCTAGTACTCATCCCAAAATCCTTTTCAAATGTTTTTAAAAGATGGAGGAGGGTTGGACGGGCGACGCTGAGGGGTTAAGTTGCGGCTTTCTTTCATGCCTTCTGCTTCCGCGACGCTATATTACATATATGTATTATGTTGTTGATGTATTCTTGTCCCTTTATTTTGCTCTCTGATTGGGAACAAAGTTCGCTATGATGTTATTATGCTGTGAGTCTTGATAAGAGCATGCTATGTGGTTGACCGGTCTAGTTAACAGGATGTAATGCTATTTTGTTTCCTTGCATTACTAGTATCTAATCAAGATCACGTTCATTGAAGTTATGTTGTCGATATAATTCTGTTAGTGGATTGTTTGCTCACCCCTCCCCTTCAGGATATGTCCTAGTTATAGAGGAGATACTGTCCGATTTTCTGGTCATATCTTCTTATTATGTATGCTTTATTTATCCCCCCTTCTTCCCCGCTTCTTAACCCCTACACCTAATCACACCTCGGTATTCATGCCTTTTCTCAAGAATTGGGACATGATAGCATGGTATCAGAGCGGTTTTTCTTGCTTTGGGTATCTATAGTTATCTGATATCAAGGCAGTTCATTTGCTTTATATCTTGTACGTTCTTAAAATTGTGTGTTTAGAACTTGTTCTTCTAAACTGTTTATCAGGTACAACAGCTACCCTCAGCTCAACGTCAGGTCACCTCCTTTAAAAATGGGATGAGGTATGTGTTTACTTGTTGATGCTTTATGTGGTTATGTGAGCGTGATGTGATCTTTGTTTCATGTGTGCTTTGGCATGGTATGAGTTTACGTGATGTAAACGTGATGTGGATGTTGAGGTGATGTGGATGCAATATGGTTGGATGTTGATGTGAATGTGGAAGTGATTTGTCGATGGGACGAAAGAGCCTATGCAACTGTGATATGAAAATCATTGATATGATATGATGCGATGTGATTGATATGATCATGGATGGATGATATGAATCTATGTGTTTACATAGAAATATGTTGTTGGTTGAAATCTTGTTTATTTTGATAAACAAGTGCTTGTAAGTGAATCCTGTATTTGCTTGCGTGATTATTGTTATGAATATCCATATTGATATTGATATGTGTTGAAAGTGAACATGTGTCTGAGGCATGGTTACCCAGATGACTGGGGCAGAAAAGGAAACATGAATATTTGTTGTTGTTTTATGATGAACTAACATGTAGGTTTATGGATATTCAGTGGCCCAGACAACGCTAGTTAAGATCTCACAGGATGGATGAGCAGATCCGTAAGTTTAGAGAATGTACCAGGAATGTCCACGAGCCATTGAGAGTGTTTTTGGGAAGGTTTGTGGGATTGTGGAGAAAGATTCGAGACAGTGGGAAAGTGTTTATGAGGCATATTACAGGATAACAGAAAGGCTACCAACGGGTTGGCAGCCATGGGCAAGAAGGCAAGGGTACATGATGTTCCATCGAGATCCTATTACCAGGCATCTTACTCTAGACTTCACTGAGTTCGCAGCTCGAGTTTGGAGGCAGTGGACCGATCATCGGGGCATACCTTCCGAGGCAGATGTGATCGCGAGGCATCCTCGAGGGATGATCCAGATCGATGACAGGGATGATATTCTAGAGGAACCATTGGGAGAGCAGCCATCGCTCAGACGATTACCAGTGCTTTAGGATACGCCGATCATTATCCCTCCATATACGACCCTCACCTTTCGCAGGACCCATAATGATTTTGAGGCAGGACCCTTCTAGGTGAAGGAGATGATCCATCCATCTGTGGCAGAGAAGAGGCTCAAGATAAGAATTACAGTGCTGCCGGCAAGTATCAGGTTGGCCTCTCAGGAAGGAGATTTTGAGGAGGAGGAAGAGGAAGACAGTGATGATTCAGAGGATCTGGTAATTCGGATAGTGGATGACTCGGATGAGGTCGAGCATATAGAGGAAGGGCAAGAACCGGAGACTGGAACCCAGGAACATTATTCACATGAGACCCAGGCAATCATAGCACATCTTGGGTGGGACCATACTCACGAGAGGCTTGCTACCATGCGGGATCACTTTATCGATGCAGCAGCATAAGTCCGAGCACTAATAGGAAGGGAGAGAGAGGAGGAGGAAAGACAGAATGGGACGGATGACGTGAACGGAGAACGATGAGCGAACATGGAGGATGTAGATCTAGGTGGTCGGTGTACGATGTGATCGCAGTTTGCTTTCGCACGAGACAGAGAGACATCTTTTGGCAGTAACCGGAGTCAGATTCTTTTGCTCATATCTGACTTTTTTTTACTGACATACCTATGATCATGTATTTTAATAGTCCTTCATGGACACTTGGGTAAAAATTCTGATACTAACACTGTCAATGACATGAAGTTTATATTTTAATGCTTATATGTGATATGAGCTATGAGCTATGATGTGATGATATGTGATCTATGTGGTAATGCTATGTGAGATGGATGACAATGATGTGTCGATGAGATTGCATGATTATATGTGATCATGATATGTGACATATGTGATGATATGTGACTATGGGTGATGATATATGTTATGCGATGGTACATGGTCATCTATGCGACGTGATTCTAATGTTTTAACGTCGGTACAGAATGCCGAGAACAAGGAATCAGAGGAACAATAATGTGGAAGAAGCCCGAGAACCACCCTTGGTTCAGTGGCATGCGATTGAGAGTTTTCGCAGCGTAATCCCCTACATTCGGCGGTCCGGTGAACCCGTCGGCCGAGAACGGATACGATCCACCGAAGGATCTTGAATACATCGGCCGCGAAGAAGCATAAAAGCTGAATTGTGCAATCTTTCAGCTAACCGATGAGGCTGATTCCTGGTGGGAATCCGTGAGAAGGACCCTAACACCAGGACAGTGGGGAAGGTACACGTGGGAAGATTTCAAGGAAGAACTCATGGAAAAGTACGTGCCTGGCGTTTACAAGGAGAGAAGGCAAAACCAGTTCTGGAATCTTCGTCATGGAAGAAAGACGGTCACCAAGTACAATCGTTCGTTCAATCGTCTGTCGCGTTACGCTACGCACCTAGTCGGCACTAAAATTTGCCGGGCGATGAGTTCGAAGAGGACTCACCCGAGATCGAATTTTGCTCGTCGATCGGGAGATCGGCGTATGCACGATCCTTGAACCGGGCATTAAACATTGAGTCAATGTTTCCCCAGGAGAGAACGATGCCACCCGGACAGCCAGCTGACGGAGAAAGAGGCTAAAGGAAATAGAAAGATCGAGGGAGAGGCAATCAAGTGTTCCAAGGGAACCAGGGCGGTCCAGTGATTCCGAGGAATCTGGGTATTCAGGAAAGAAAAAGGTAACCTTGGGAAAGGAATTTCCAACCCATGTGGCAGTGGGGACAATGTGCGGAAAAGCCTTGGTGCTAGAAATACAAGAGGAATCACTTGGGCGAGTGCAGGAAAGGTAACGTCGAGTATTACCATTGTAGGAAGTTTGGACATTATGCTCGAGATTGGCCATCAATAGGAGGACCAACGGTGCGATCGCGATGAGACGACATCGAGCTCATGAGGATGAACCACGAGCAGCGAAGTTATCCGAGGCCGAGAAACAAAGCCGCCCAAAGAAGCCGGGTGTACGCCTTAAGTCGGCAGATGGCGGCCAAGCTCCGAAAATCTTGCGGTGTAATCCATATGAGTGATATACCCGTTTTAGCTTTGTTTGATCAAGAGCCTCACATTCTTTCGTTTGAGAGTTGCATGTGAGAGGTTGGGTTTGGTACCCAAGGAATCACAGTACCACAAATTAGCATCCCGTCGGGAAGTGCTAAAGCAAAAGAGATTTTCGAACGAGAGGTAGAAATACGTGAGCGAAGGTCTTTATCAATTTGCATGTCATCGGAATGGAAGACTTTGATGTCATCTTTGGCATGGATTGGTTGGAAAAGCACAGGGCAACTATACTTTGTCTCGAGAGAGAAGTTGCTTTTCCAACAGCCAAATGAGTGGAAGTTTGCTTCCACGGCATAAGGATGGGTGTTTCAGTACCAATGATCTCCGCACTGAAGGCAGTGAGGATGATCAGGAAGGAAAGCTGTCAAAATTTCTTGGTAAGTTTGACAGGGCACACTGAAAAGCACAAACAGTTGCAAGAGGAGCCAGTGGTGTGTGAATATCCGGACATGTTTCCCGAGAACTTGCCAAGCTTGCCGCCTGATAGACAAGTGGAATTCACTATTGATCTGGAACCAGGAGCAGCCATACAGAATGGCACCTAAAGAATTGCAAGAACTAAAAGCACAGTTGCATAAGTTGTTGGATCTAGGTTTTATCCAACCTAGCGTGTCGCCATGGGGAGCACCAGTTCTATTCGTCAAGAAGAATGATGGGTCAATGAGGATGTGCATTGACTACAGAGAGCTGAATAATCTGACGATCAAGAATAGATACCCTCTTCCAAGGATCGACGATCTGTTTGACCAACTCAAATGAGCGAGTGTATTCTCTAAGATCGATTTGAGATCAGGCTACCATCAGCTGAAGATCAGGAAGGAGGATGTTGCGAAGACCGCGTTCAGAACAAGGTATGGGCACTACGAGTTCATCATGATGCCGTTTGGTTTGACCAATGCGCCAGCAGTCTTCATGGATCTGATGAATCGAGTTTTTCATCAGTATCTGGATAGCTTCATCTTGGTTTTTATCGATGATATTCTCGTCTATTCCAAGAAGGCAGAGTTGCATGGAGAACACCTCCATACCGTTTTGGAAACGTTACGAGCAGAGAGGTTGTATGCCAAGTATAGTAAGTGCGAGTTTTAGCTCGAAGAAGTGATGTTCCTTGGACATATCGTGTCTGCAGAAGGAATCAAAGTCGACCCAGTGAAGGTTGAAGCAGTAAGTAACTGGAAGGTTCCGACTAATGCCAATGAGGTTCGAAGCTTTCTAGGCTTAGCAGGGTATTGCAGACGTTTCATCGAAGGGTTTTCGAAGTTGGCGAGGCCGATGATGTAACAGATCAGGAAAGGAATCAAGTTCACATTGTCAGAAGCTTGTGAAGCAAGTTTCCAAGAGTTGAAGAAAAAGCTAACAACCGCTCCAATGTTAGTCGTGCTAGAAGGAAACGATGGTTTTGTGGTCTACACCGATGCATCCAAGCTTGGTTTAGGTTGTGTTCTTATGCAGAACGGGAAGGTTATAGCCTCGTGTCTCGTCGGTTGAAGTCGCACGAGTTGAGCTACCAACTCATTACACAGGTTAGCGGCGGTCATTCATGCGTTGAAGATCGGAGGCACTATTTCTCTGGTCAGTGTGAGATCTTCACGGATCACAAGAGCAATGCTTCTTTGAACAAAGGAGTTGAACATGAAGCGAAGGAGATGGCTAAAGTTAGTGAAGGATTATGGTTGCTCCATCAACTATCACCTAGGGAAAGCCAATGTCGTGGCAAATGCCCTTAGTCGCAAGTCAAGAGCGAAGTTGGGATATCTTCTTACGTAAGAGAAAGAGCTTATTTGAGATTTCGAGAAGCTCAGCCTAGAAGTGATTCATCCGCGGAATCAATGCAAGGTTTTGTCGCAACCCTGATAGCTGAACCAGACCTGAGAGAAGCGATCGTGAGCGCGCACCGATGAGACGAGTTCCTGGAAAAGATGCGTTTGAAAACGAGGCTAGAAGATAGCAAGGGTTTCCGCAGCGAAGGACAATGCGGTATTATTCGAGGAAGGTTATGTGTGCCACTCGATAGGGAATTGAGAGATAGGATCATGAGTGAAGCTCGCGGGTACCATCTGACTCGTCCGAGGAAGCACCAAAATGTCGAGACCTTAAAGGAACTTTTGGTGGGAAGGGATGAAAAATGATGTAGCGTGTTTGTGGAGCGTTGTTTAGCTTGTTAGCAAGTGAAAGTTGTGCATCAACGTCCGTCAGATTTGTTGCAACCGCTACCAATGGGAGCATTCAATATGGATTTTGTGGTGAGTTTTCCAAGGTCAGCGCGAGGAAACACCGCTATATGGGTTATCATCGACAGACTGACGAAGACAGCTCATTTCTTATCGATTCGGATGACGTACGGCTTAGATAAGCTTGCTCAGCTTTACGTCAGAGAGATCGTATGGTTACATGGTATGCCGGTATCGATTACGTCAGATAGTGACCCGAGGTTCACGTCAAAGTTTTGGAAGAGTCTGCAAGGAGCCATGGGGACCAAGCTGAATCTCAGTACAGCCTTCCATCCTCAAACATACGGTCAATCGGAAAGGATGATTCAGGTCTTGGAGGATATGTTGCGAGCAGTCGTGGCCGACAGAGGAGGAAATTGGGAAGAGATACTACCTTTGGTGGAGTTTGCCTATAACAACAGTCATCATGCCACCATAGAAATGGCTCCCTATGAAGCGTTCTACGGAAGAAAGTGTCGATCGCCACTTTATTGCGACGAAGTGGGCGAGAGAAAGATGTTAGGACCAGAGATGGTTCAGCATATGGTCGAGGTTATCGATCAGATCAAGTGGAGGATCAAGAATGCTCAGGACAGGCAGATGTCCTATGCGGACAAGCGTCGTACGGATCTTTAGTTCATGGTCGGAGATCGCGTCTTCCTTAAGGTTTTCCCGATGAGATGAGTCGTTCGTTTTGGGAAGCGAGGTAAGTTGCGACCGAGGTTCGTTGGACCTTTTGAAGTTCTCGAAAGGATAGGCCCCGTTGCCTATAGGCTAGCATTGCCGCCTAATGTTTGGTATGATTTTGTGATGATTCTTGGTATTGTTTTACGTGTCATTTTCTATGGTTTGTCCTATTTATGCCTTTGGTTCGATTAATATTTATCGATTCGGACTTACCGTTCGTCTCGATGTTTTGTAGGAAAACAAGCAGAAAATAGGATGAATTGGATCTGCGAGGATCAGATATAATTGAAGAGCATTTTGACAGGAGTTCATAAGCAGCGGATCGAACATCGGAGTTCAAACGAGGTAGAAGCGGGCGAACGTCAAAATCGCCTGGCGCCCGACACCGCGCACCGCGCTGGCGCCCGCCGCAACGCCGCCCAGCTCTCGGTCGCCCGGCCAGCGCTAACGGCGTCGTTCACGAATTTTACTCGCGCTCGTTCCCAACGGCGCTTCGGCATGCGCGCCGTGCGCGTCTCGCCTCTCCGCGCCCGCCCGCCGTCGCCTCTCGCCCGCTTCGCCCGGCCAGTAGCGCAAACCAGCCGCGCCCGTCGGCGTTGAGCACCGATGCTCGCTCCACTGCCAAGCTTCGCGCTCCGCCGTCGCCTCTCCCGCTTCGCCCGGCCCGTTGGCCGCCGCGTACCGCGGCGCCCTCGGCGCCCTCGCCAGCCAGCATCCCCGGTAGCGCTCGGCATCCCAGCGCCAGCTGCATCCGCCCGCCTAGCTCGTCCGTCGGTCTTTGGACCCCAGCGCCGGTTTACTTCTGGCGCCTCGCCCAGCCGGCGTTCCTTTCAACGCGCTCGGCGCATTTTTCTCGCACGCTCATTTCATCACCCGGCGCTCTATTCCTTCCGCTCACGCTACCTCAGCCATGCCTTCACCCAGCTGGCGTTCTCTTTGAACCAGCGTTCGCGCTGAAGTCAGAATGTTTTGTGAGCGCCGCTCACTCCAAACCGGCGCTCACCTAAATTTAATATATATCGCGCGTTTAGGGATGCGTGAGGAGCTCTCTCGATTAGAGTTTTCTCTCCACGTGACTGAGCCATTATTCACCATGGATTCTTTCGGTTTCTTCAACCAATCGGCGCAAGCAGATAAATCTTAGTTTAATTCTTGCTTTCGTTTATTGAATGATTTCTTGTAATCAAGTTATATTCTTTGGATTATCGGTTCATGTTTACGGATTCATCGGTTTATCGATTCTATTTCCACGGTTTATTGTTTGATGATTGTTATTGAATTCAATTCCATAGTGACGATGGATTGGATTTTCATGTTCGTTGGTTTAATTTGCTTAATGATTTCTTCGCTTTCGTTTATTTGCAATTAGATTTAGATTAGGGATTGACAAACCACATGAATAATATGATTGCATATGCTTTTATTTATCGCTTTGATTTATCGCTTTCATAGTTCAACTCGGGATTGACAACCCCTGGCTTAGGATCGCTGTTTGATTCTCGTATTTCTATTCTTGCATGTTCGACCCTTGTTGGCATTAGAATGTTTAGGTTTCATAAACTTTACGTGTATGACATGAACAATCGCCCTGTTAAGTTTTCCTTGAGAGACGACTCGTGTTAACTTACCACGCTACGATTACCTCGTACGATTGCGAGTGAATTTGAGTGTGTTTTTAGCTCGATCACCTAACATCAGAGATGTGCACGACGTGTTTCATATTTCTCAGTTGAGAAATTACGTGTTCGACCCAAAACACGTGATCAAGCATGATCAGGTAATCCTTGCTCAGGATTTGAGATACGAAGATAGACCAGTGGCTATCCTGGAACGGGAAGTCAAGGAGTTGAGGAATAAGTAGATTCCGCTAGTGAAAGTGTTCTGGAATCACCATGGAGAGGAAGAAGCTTCGTGGGAGTTGGAAGACAAGTTCAGGGCTCAGTACATTGAGTTGTTTCCGTCACGTGCATGAAATTTTGGGGATGAAATTTTTCTAAGGAGGGAGGGATGTAATACCCCGTCCTTCCTAAGCTTCAGGTTTGTTCGGCACATTTTTGAGAAAGATCAAAAGTTGACTTTTTGTTTCGATGATGCGACCATCACAAAACCTCAGGCGTTGTGAAGATTGTCTTATGACGATTCATAGACACTAATTATGCAGGTTTTCGATCACCCACGAAGGTTTGGCACTCCATGGAAGTTATCAAAAAACCGGACTTTTCATGGGTCTTTTAAAAGCATATCTTGTTTATAGTCGTTGTGTCCGGTATTTTATTTCAAGTCCATGGGTGTAATACCCAATTTACGGGCTTAAAATTTGAAAATAAAGAAGGAGCGATGCGATAGAAGCAGTATGAAAGTGAGCGTCGGTAATTGTCAATTTTGAATAAATCAAAATTTCTCTTGAAAATTTGAGCGAAATAATTTTTAAATATGTTTTTAAGCATATTTAGGATATTATTACACTAAGGAAGAAAAGAAATATTTTTCCTTATTTATTTGATTATTTTAGAAAATCATGAGAATGAATAATTAATTTGTGAATTATTATATGATCACTTGATTTTATGTGATGAGTTGTCATGTTTATCTTATAGTATATGATAAGATAATTATCTTGAACACCTAAGCATGAGGTGGATGTGATAAGGTTGGAAAATGACATTTTAAGATAAGATTTACTATGATATTTTCATAAAAGATAAGATAAGGTCATGATTAATTAAGAGATAATATTTATCTCTTAGAAATGTAATAGAAATGTGTAGAGTATCATAGGAGATAATATTTTGGATATTTATGTGCATAATTTTCGAAATTAATGTATTATTTTATGTGTAATTCTCGAAAATCACAATATTATGTAATAATTGTATTAAATAATTTATTTAATTATATAATTGATAAATATCATGATTCTAGATCAATCTTATCTCCTAGAAATTATGAAAATTTCGAAATTAATAAAATAGGGTAAGAATGGAATTTTATGAAAATTAAATCCTAGAAAACCCTAGTTTTCGAATAAATTGAGAAGTTGCTTAGAAAAATTCCAAAAATTTATTTTATGATATAATATCAATATATTTACATAATTACTCATAAAAATAATATTGGTTATACAAAGAATAATAGTTTAATAATTTATCCTTAGTTTCGAATTATTTGCCGATAACTTTACATTAGTACATAGAAATGATCTTAATTAATTTTCCTATGATTTATTTTATCATCTAAGATTATTATTATGTCATATAGTTATTAATTGGATAAAAATAAAATATTTGGCATATGATATATGTAGTAACCGAAAATTTGGGATAAATTGGTATTTTATGAGATAAATATCATACTTTAATTAAATGCAAGGCTATGATTATAATGATAAGGATATTAGGTGTAAATTATAGATGGTTAACAATTAAAACAAGTAACCTATGATTTTTAATTAAAGTAGCCGAAATTTTTGACCTTAGTATAAGGTTAGAAATAATTTTTAAACTCTATGAAAATGACATCTTATCCTATAGTTGAAATATTTGACTTTAAAAAAATGATCATATTATATGATAATATTATAGTATATGATATGGGAAAAATAAAAATATATCCTAAGGTTTCTAAAAGGTAAAAAAACACACACACACATAAAGTATTAATTTCATTATTATTTGATAATTATAAGATATATTAATTAAATGATAAAAATAACATAATAAACTATAGAATAAAATAAAATAATTGTTATACATGATAAGGTAAGTGGCGACAACTATAGAAATTAGAGTATGAGTTGTAATTTGATTTTTACACCAAGAAATGTTATAATATTTAAAGGATAAGATATGATATGATAAGATAAGATAAGATCAAAAATTTGTCTCATGCACAACTAAGGGTTCGAAAATTTAGAAGATAGAATGAGTTCTAATCTTTGACTTTATATTAAGATATTTTATGAAATAATGATTAAACCCACTTTATAAATCCTATAAATAGGAGGTTACCTCCCGTAACCTCATAACCGAAAATAAGTGGGAAATAAGAGAAAATAGAGAAAAGGATAAATAAGTGTTCTTGAGTAATCTTGATCGTGAGAGAAATACGTCACCGACGTCGATCGAATCCGATCAAAAGGTTAGAAATTCATATGTGATATGTTATGCTTGATTATTTTCGAAAACTATGTGATATATGATAAATATATGCTATATGCCTAAGTTATGTGTTAAATATGTTTATATGATGTTTAAATACATGAATTATAAATTTAATACAAGGTTAAGCATGAATTAACAACACTATGTTATGACCGAAAATTGGGCAAGATTCATAAGTTGATGTACATGAATTTTAATTGTTGTTTTAAACATAAAATAATGATAGTTGTTCATATTTGAAATTCTATGATTTTATGTGGAATTCTTTGGAAAAATATGAAATAATATGAGATGGAAATTTCGAAACGTACTAAAGCATGAAATATTGATGTACAAGTCGTATATGATGAATATTATGTCATATTATTGATATATGATAATAATAACATGTTATGTGAAATACTTAAGATTTTCAAAATATATATATGGAATTTTCGAAAATTGTGAAAAATGAAAGAATATGACGTCTCGTGATACGTGATATGAGAATCATGCGATATGATAAGTGAAAGGTTGAGACGTAGAGAAATATGTCTGTGAATATGTAGAATTTGAGTATATACGTAAAGACAATAAGTAAAGTCGATGCGTGGCGGCGTTAGTTATGAAATTGAGATTAAATGCGTTCGTCGAACGATTTGAACTAAGGAATGAATGGAAGGCTAAATACGTCGTTGGTTCGGATCGATGAATCTTACACATGATGATATGCTAAAATCTCGTTTCTTACGTTGATAAGGTTTGACTCGAAGGAAAGGAGAAAGCGGAAAGTAAAACCTAAGTGACCTAAGAACTTTAAGTTCTCGGGGTGGGCTTTCTTACCAAAACCTTTTATGAGCATTTTGAAAAATGTTTCTTGTTATTACTATCTTGTTTTCTTGCAAAAATTTTGAGATACGATATTATGCGCGAGAAAAGTTTTATGTTTTGTATATGTCCATTCGGGTTGCACGGGCGGCGAGAGTTCTGGTCGGATCTATGCTAGAGGAGTAGGGAGAAAGCTAGCTAGGGTTGTGTACACTTAAAATGAATCGCGGTTGCGATCAATTTCTTGAATCGCCAGTTGCGATCAGTTTTCTGAATCGCCGGTTGCGATCAGTTGCGTCCGGGTGAAGGAAGGCCTCCCTCCCGGCGCGTTTATCCATAGCCGACTTGGAATATACGTTGTGGTTGTTGTGATATGAAAATGACTGCTGCAATCGACTTTGAAAAGTATTGAAAATGTATTTTGTAAGAACAATGCCTTTTCAAACAAAACCCTTGTGTCTTCTTGTGATGAGGGTAGTACAATATTTCGTAAGTAAAATATTTTTCGCAATGTGTCCATGAGTGCATTATTTGTACTCGACCGCATATTGTTTTAAATGTGCGAGTTGGTGATGATGGAGCAGGCGGGAGTTGAGCGGAATCTTTTGTTAAGTAGTATGAAGTATTTTTGGTTCGCCTTGAGAATGCATCTTCACATGCATGTCTCACACGTTTATTCCTCTGCCAAACTCTTGAAACTCTGTTATATTTTGTTACTATGTTAAGTCTTGATATTTCTGTTGAAAGTCTTGTAAGAGTTGATGTTTTGTCCGAACCTTCGTATCAACTCTTTATATAAGTTATTTTGATCCATCGTGATTCTCGTTTCTGTTGGAACATCTATATTTCTCCATAGATGAAATGAGTTGGAAACCTTATTCTTTTCATATTCACTTAACCCGAAGCCGAGTCGCGGTCCGGTAAGGCGGTCTTTCCGGATTAGCCAAACCGGGCTGTGACAATGGGTACCAAGTTTGCTGATTTTGGAGTCCGTTTGCAAAGGATGCATCGCTTTTTGCGTTTTCGAAAAGGCAAGAATCGCACAACCTCTTTTCCTATAAATAGAGGGTGGGGCCTTCATTTTCAACTTTCATTTTCCTCATCTCTCTGTTTTTATGGACGAGCCGAGCAGCCAGTGCACGCTGCGAGCTGGAGGAGTGCGGATCGAGCCGGGGAGGCTCGGCGGCGCGCCATTCTTGCCGCCGCCACCACCGCCGATCAACCCTCCCACAGCCCCATTTTTCCATTTTTGTTATTTTCTTGTTTTGATTCCGCCTTTTAGTAGATAGCAAAGCATAGAACTCGGGTTTCTAAAGGGACGGGTCGAGAAAACGGCCGGAGGCCGGCCTATTTGGCCGCCGAACCGCCTCATGCAAGGCCGCAAATCGCCATGTTGGTGCCGATTTGGTAGCCGACGGCCACTTTTAGCTCTTGGCCCTTTAGGTTTTGAGTTCGGGCTATGTGTTCTACTAAAGTACCGATTCCGTTTTTTTGTTTTTCGCGTTTTACATGCCGGATGTTTTTCGTTCGAGTTTCTAAAAAAGTACATGCCCGGTTATCCATTTCAACATAGCTTGTCATTCCATGTTCCTCGTTATGCATATTGCTTATGTTTCCATTTTCATGCATCGGTTTTGGATGGTTTATCCTGGATTTGAGGATAGGCATCGATTTTTGAAGCTTCTTCGTTGCTAAGATTTGTGTACCCTATTATATGTCTTGATGCCCTGAATATATTTTCCTTCTGCATCGAGTTGATTTGAAAACCCGGAGAGTGCCAAATGTGGGTTCAGAAAGTCGAAAACCCCCGTTTCGCTTCGATCTCCGTTTGGATCACGTTGTTGCTTTGCTTTGTGGGATGTGACTCCAAAAGTTGTTCCATCTTGTTACCATGTACCTTCCAGTGTGATCGGTGAGGTCGTTGGATCTGTGGATATCTTTCAGTTGACGTTTTCGACTGTTCAGGTTGGGTTATATATGCTTATTTTGAGTTATTTACTCTGATATTTTAAAAATAAAACATGTGTCCCTTAAAAATGTTTTAACGAAGTTATTACTGTTCTCTGCTCCGAGATATGGTTCTATTGTGATTGTGCACGGATCTCTATTCGGTGGGTTGATCACCATCTTGAGTATTGATCGTAAGGAGATAGACCTAGAACTCGTGGTTATGGTTACGAAGGGATGACCACAGAGTCCACACGGAAATGATAATAAATTGGTTATGGTTACGAAGGGATAGACCCACAAGTCCACACCGATTTAGCCGGTGGATACGTTAAGGTGTGGGATTTGGATATGTTTGAATCGAGATATTGTGGTCGGTTAGATATGTTCGGGCGAAATGTGATGGGGCGAGATACGTTCGAGCCGTGGTTCTATGATGGGAGTGACAGTAATAACAGGTTAGGTATCAGAAAGGAAAATCTCTTTTTGCTTACTTAGAAGTGGGTTTACGTTTTAAAACCTTCTAAAGTATGTGCTCTGAACACGGTATCATGGAATTTGTTTTATGTTAAAAACCCCAGCTGAGTGCGCTAGTACTCACCCCAAAATCTTTTTCAAATGTTTTTCACAGATGGGGGAGGGCTGGACGGACGACGCTGAGGGGTTGAGCTGCGGGTTTCTTTCATGCCTTCTGCTTGCGTGACGCTGTATTACATATATGTATTCTGTTGTTGATGTATTCTTGTCCCTTTTTTTTCTCTGATTAGGAACAAGGTTCGCTATGATGTATGTTGTGAGTCTCGATAAGAGCATGCTATGTGGTTGACGGGTCTAGTCAACAGGATGTAATGCTATTTTGTTTCCTTGCTTTACTAGTATCTAATCAAGATCACGTTCATTGAAGTTATGTTGTTGATATAATTCTGTTAGTGGATTGTTTGCTCACCCCTCCCCTTCAGGATATGTACTAGTTATAGATGAGATACTGCCCGATTTTCTGGTCATATTTTCTTATTATGTATGCTTTATGTATCCCCCCTTATTCCCCGCTTCTTAACCCCCACCCCTAATCACACCCCGGCATTCGTGCCTTTACTCAGGAATTGGGGCGTGACACGTGGCGTGCGAGCGAGATGGAGTGCTGGACGGAAGTTGGGCGCTTGGGCACTGGACGCGTGTGTAGTACCAGACGACAATGCGAGAGGCGCTGGGTGATGGGCGTGGAGATGGAGCGAGCGAGGACGCCCAGCGCCATTGGGCTATGGAAGCGTCGGACGGGCGTGGCGTATGGACGAGATAGAGCGTTGGATGGAAGTTGGGCGATGGGCGTGGGATAGGTGCTACGCCTCGAGCGCTGGACGGGGTGCGGGGCACGGGATGGGCTGCACGCGTATGTGTGTGCTCGTCCTTGATGATTCGCTCCGTTTTACCTCGTTTGAACTCCGAATTGCGATCCGTTTGCGCCAACAGACTCCTGTCAAGATGCTCTTCAACATACCTCCACCCCTGGTAGACACATTTCGCCACATTAAATGTTGTTTTTTACAAAACTTCGAAACAAATCAAATAAGTCTGAATCGATAAATATTAATCAATACCAAAGAAGAAATAGAACAAACCATGGGAAATGACATGCATAAAAAGATCAAGAATAAGAACAAAATCATACTAAACACTCCGTAAGAAAATTATTTATTAATCTGATAAAGTCACAACTCGGTCATCTTGATTATTCTTAATTGAGTTTAAAAATTTCAGGGTATTACATTCTACCCCTCTTAAGAAAATTTGTCCTCAAATTTGTATACCTCACGTAAAATGTGGAACATTTTCCCTTCACTCATCCTGAGGAAATAACTATTTGGGCTAAAAAACACTTACTTTAATTGTTATGACGAACATAACCGTTTGAGACGAGTTATATATCTAGATGACAGCGTCATTCTTTCAGCATCTATACTTGAATTTAAAATCTACTAAGATTTCGTAAAACTTATTCATGACTTTATTCCCAAAAAAATATATGAATTATCTTAAAAAATAACACTTAGAGGAATATCTTGATTCACAAACTTCACTATGAATCGATCGGTCTTTGATATCGTAATATTCATTGCTCGTTTATGCTTATATATATATATATATATATATATACATATTGACACGTGGTAGCCCACTTTTTGCTTAGGGGCAAAATGGGAAGGCACCCAACCGGCGTTGGGTGCCCGACAGGTGCTGGTTAGGAAAGTCCGCAAGCGTTGAAGTATCAGCGGGCGTTGGCTTTGTGTAGAGCCACAACAAAACACAGATAATGCATATAAAATAGCATAACATTGCATTAAAAATAACATAACTGTCACACCCCAGCTTCTCGGGAGAAGAAGAAACGGGCTAAGTGATGGGACTGCTATGCTTTCTTGAATAAATTAGTGATGTGCCCTTAAAGTCGGGCAGCACCCCCTTGGTAAAAGATATTTCATAATTGGAAAATAACTAATATGTCCAAATAATATTCATATTCTCCTAACGGGATCAAGTTCGGTGCTGCGACCGAATAATTACATACTAAACATATGATAGATGAGAAAAACAGTAGTCAAGAAGATGAAGGCGATAATAGTTCATTTAAATGAACTAGGAAACATTAATATAGTTATAATATAATTTTCACCAAATGGAAATGTGGCGTGAAACAAATCATGATGTTATTTGGAAGAAATCGAGAACCATTCCTCGACCTAGTTTCACCACCAACCGTTCGACCTGAAAAACATTTGAAAACATTTGGGTGAGTATTAATGTACTCGATGGGCTATCAATTTTAAAACATTTTTAAAACACTTCGAAAACAATTATTCATGTTGAGCGATTATATCATAGAAAGTTTTAAAGCGAAACTCATTCTATGTATACTAAAAATACTTTGAGAGCTCCATTTTCCTAGTTCGACTATTGGTGCTTAACCATATCTCGTTTGTCGTTGAGAAGTTTCCGAGGCGACTGCTTACATTTAATCGAGATAGGTTCTTCTATCATGGCCCTAGTGTACACAACCTTGGCTAGTACATAGCACAAGATCCGATCGTTCTGGTTGGCAAAGCCAACAATGGTACAAGCGTTTATCGATAGTGAACAAAACATTTTAAACATGAATAATTACCTTTACCTTTGTAATCCGAGCTTATTAGCTCAAAATACATTTAAATAAATAAAGCCCACCTTTATTGCGAGAAAATCTAAACAATGAATCGGTTTAAATCGGAACCTAAGTATCCTCTTCATAGGGCCTACAAGATAAGTTCTTGACTTAAGTAATAGCCCTAAAATAAATCTTAACCACTTCCATAGTATGTTATCATTTTCCTAACTAGATTCATATGCAGAAGTTTTCAAAATTCTAAAATAACCTTGAAACCCAAATTTTCGGCTAAGGGCACCAACAATACCCTCGCTCGACTTTTACTTGAAAACTTAATTCAATTATCAAATATTTGTAAAAGTATATAAAACTTTAACTTATTTCAGGTAAACTATTTGAAATGCTTTGAACATATAATCAAGTAGTTTAAACTCAAAAATATGCACACAACAATACTTGCACAAGTCAACAGAATTATATGTCGAGAAATTTTATTCATAGATAATAACCTCAAACAAAATTTAAAATCACTTGTGATCTTTCCATAAAATCTCATTCTACCTTGATATCTTTCTGCAAAATATTAACAAGCATAATTAAATTAATTATGCTATCTAAAAAAAAATTCATTATTATAGCACAATTTAATGAACTCATAATCAAGACATAACTTGATAAAAATATTCAAGTTATAACATTTACTAACACAATTTAACTATCATATTAATTTAAATCAAACATAAATTAAGCTCAATTAAATAAATTAAGCTCAATTAAATATCTGAATAAAAGCTTAAGATAAAACTCATTTTATGTATTAGCCCAAAATCATGGCCCACTATTCAATTTAAGAAATCGATAGCTTGGCCCAACATCCACTTGCAAGAATTAACCAATTGAAAAAAAGCCCAAATTAAAATTAAAAGCCCAATATAACAATAAGTAAATGACTAAAAATTAAATAAACTCTCTCTCTCTCTAAAGCTCTCTCCACTTCACAGAACCCTCTCCCCTCCCAAATCGTATTATCTCTCTCTCCTTTCTCCCATCTACCACTCTTTCCACGCCGCCTTTGCGCTTGGCGCAGGGCCATCTTGACTCCGGCGACCCGTGCCGGCAATCAATCATCCTCTTCTCTCTCTCTCTACCCATATCGTTCGGGCCATATCGGTCACCGTCCTCGTCTCAAAAAACTCTCCCTCTCAAGATCCGGCAAGGTCGTCGTGGGTCGACGGTACCTCCACCCCCTACTCTATCTCTTCCTCAATTCTTCTTATTTTAAGCATTACTTACTCTCTTCCGGTTTGCGAGCAGTGATGGCTGCCACCACACATGCGATTAGGCGCGCCATTTCCTCTCTCTCTTCCTCTCGGCGAGCAAATTGTGGCATCCCGCCGTCATTGTCCCAACATCGACCACTAATATCTCCTCCGATTGACTCACCCTTAACAAAATACAAGCACAAGGAAAAGCGAGAATCTGACACATAGGAAAAGAAACAATCTTGCAAAAGGAATATACTTATGTATATACATGTATACTTTCTTTTTATTCTCATTCATGAGCGTAAAATTTCTTATTCATGCATAATTACGTAGCGTCTTGGTTTCTATAAAACATAGTGGTATGTATGTATATGTGATGGTTCTCTATTTGAATAGATGAAAGATAAATAATTTGCTTAAGTGTTGTTGACAAAAGAATAAATCATTCAGGGAGCTTATATTTTGAGTTCTTACCCTTCTTACTACGTAATTTAATTATTTCTTGTAAGACTTTGGTATGTGATAGCGGCAAATGTTGTAATTGTGTTAGGAATGAAATCTTGTGGAGGATTTTGTTATGAGAAAGAATTCTGCAGAAAAGGTGGCTTGGTTGAAACAAAATCTAAGGAAGAAGGTATCATGAATTTAAGAGTTGGTTTTGAGGTAGGGTGGGAATAGGATAGAGAAGGTATTATTGATTGAAGAATTGGTTTTAGGGGTGAAGGAGGTGGTTTTGGGGTGAAGGGGCTCATGAGTGAGGCCCCCTTTTATAGGAGAAGAAGACCCATTTTTCTTCTATTAATTAACAGGAGCCAGGAGCAGATGACGTGGAAACAACTACATCTTTCATTCTTAATGGTTGTAAAAAGAAAATCTGAATTTTTTTTGTTAATAATTGGCTCCAACATTATGTATACAACCTTAGGCTTCTAAAATAAATCAGAAATTTTGGCCCATATAGAGAAGCCCAATACAAATATTTAAAAAGGGTCATGGTGTATATATATATACACACACCTATTTACCACACAATTCGTATATTGACTTTCAAATTAATATGTGATGCAGCAAAAGTTAATTTTGCTTGAAACTTTGATAAATTCTTTGTTGGAATTAAAAATATTTTTATTTCTTTTCTCCGGGTGCGAATCGACTTAAATTCTAAATTTAAGAATTGTTCTAAATCTAGTTGAAAAAAAAAACAGGATATTACAATAACACTGCATTGTACCCAACTGGCGTTGGGTGCGCGCTGACGTTGGGTTAGGGGCGCTGGGTGCGCGTCGTCGCTGGGTAGGGGTGCTGGGTGTGCGAAGGCGCTGGGTTTGGGAAGAGCCACAACAAAACATAAATAATGCATATAAAATAACATAACACTGCATTTAAAATAACATAACACTGCATCACACCCAACCGGCGCTGGGTGCATGCGAGCGAGCGCTGGGAGTGCGTTTCCAGAATGCATTAAAATCGAAACTCATATGCATGCTTGTGTTCAAGTGAATATATTTTTGTGTACATTTAAATGCATAGTTAAGTTCAACAACATGCATTATTTATTTTCGAAATCGCATAATAAATCAAATTACTAATCTACCCTTAATGTAGTGAATCAATGAAAATAAGCTTAAAAAATTCGAAAAAATCTCCACCATAGGGTCTATGAGATTGAGTACTACATACTACCTCAGGCTCAGGTATTATTTGATCACTCATCTCTCTCTCTCTCTCTCTCTCTCTCTATATATATATATATATATATATATATATGGGATGTTAATGTGAGAACCACTTTTATCGTGAGCGTGATAACCAAAAAATGATGAATTCACTGTAAAAGTTGATGAATCCGCTGAGAAAGTTACGGAATCCAAAAAAATAAAATTTTCTCCCTCCATGGGATTCGAACCCTGATGAAAAATTTTAAAATTTTGAATTCAGTAACTTTCTCAACGAATTCATCAACTTTCATAGTGAATTCATTTGGTTCTTAGTTTTTAGGATAAAAATAGTTCTCATTGAACCTAACTATATATATATATATATATATATATATAGAGAGAGAGATCAAATAATACCCGAGCCCAAGGTAGTATGTAGTATTCAATCTCATCCACTCATCTCATAGATCATATGGTGGAATTTTTTTTTGGCTGATTTCGCTACAGTAAGGGTATATTAGTAATTTGGTTTGCTATGTAATATGAAAATCAAATCATGCATGTAATTAAACATAAAACTGCATACAATTGAACATAAAATTGCATATTGTTAAGCATAAAACTGCATGCGATTGAATACAAAGTTACATAATATTTTTTGTTATGTGATATAGAAAAACAAACCATGCATATTTTAAAACCAAAAACTGCATACGCATGAATGCAAAACTGCATAATGTTAAACATAAAAATGCATATTATATTGATTTATCCAAAATCTATTCTCTCATTTCAGATCGATTACTTCTAGCTTTGTAATTCGAAAGAAAACAAACGATCAACAAGAAAAGTGTTTGTGCATATTAGAGAAGAGTGAAAGGGAGATATTGAGAATTAAAAACCTATGAGTTTCTTTTTTAAAGCATGCATGTTTGTGTTTCGTAGTATGCATGTTGTTGTTTAATAGTATGCATTTTTGTGTTTTGTAATATGCATGTTTCTGTTTTGTAATATGCATATACTGGTTTATGTGTATTGGTATGCAGGTTTATGTACATTAGTATGCATATTCTTTGCTGAGATCGTCATCTCGTCGCCTCATTCTTCGATTTATCTCATTCTCCGATTTTCGACGAACTCCACCATAAAACACGATCTCCTTCTTCGATTTTCGGCGAACTCCACCATAAAACACGGTCTCCTTCTTCGATTTTTGACGAACTTCGTCTTAAACACCACCATAGTCATCCTCTCTCTCGATCCTTCAACCTTCTCTCAAAATCCTCTTTTTTTTTCTTTAATTTCGTGCATTCACTGCCCATTGTCCAATCCTACCGTCATGAGCATACGGCGCGATCATCTCCACCCGCCATTCTTCTGCCATCGATCGCTTCCACCATGCCATCGTCGCCACCTACTTCTCTTTATTCTCCGGTGAACAACACAATTTGCGAGAAGAAGAAGAAGAAGAAGAAGAAGAAGAAGAAGAAGAAGAAGAAGAAGGCGAAGGCGAAGAAGAAGAAGAAGAAGAAGAAGAAGAAGAAGAAGAAGAAGAAGAAGAAGAAGAAGAAGAAGAAGAAGAAGAAGAAGAAGAAGAAGAAGAAGAAGAAGAAGAAGAAGAAGAAGAAGAAGAAGAAGAAGAAGAAATAATTATTATCTTGCCCTTAAACCAAAAAATAAAATAAAAAACATTTTGCCACGTGTCACTTATCTAGGCTGTCCACATGAATATGTAGTGTGGTCTAGATTGGGTACTACGTACTACCTGAGGATCGGGTACTACGGGAACCCAACCCAATATATATATATATATATATATATTTCTTTTACATTTATCTTAATCATCTCTTAGACCATTTATGGTCCTTATGTCTTATCTTTCCGACCTTACCCTAGTAAAGTAAGAATCTGTAGTATTTGGCCATATGGAGCTTTATAAGATGTCATTTATAAAATCTATTAATGAAGCATGTTTTGTGAGAGACAAAATCTCTCATTTTCTATTCTTAACCGAGACCAAATCTCATATGAAATATATCATAAATTGATGTGTTTGTTCCGACTAAATCTCTTATGAAATATATCTATGGAGCTGATAAACGCGCATTTTACCGTTTATAGTTGATATTTGAAGATGAGTTTAGCTCGTTTAATGTGCGTTTATGTATCGATTCTTAATGTTTTATCTATTTCTAGAAGATCTTGCTCTTGGGTGTTCCTTTGGCGTTTTGTAGGTTTATATGTTGATAATCGAAGCAACGAGCGGCCTTGCGAAAATAATACAATCTGCCATGATTCTAGCGACCAGCCTGGCGGTCGCTAAGCTGGCCGCTAGGAAACACTGCCACGAGAACCCAGTGAGCCACGACCGCAACCTCGTGCCCATGAAGAAAGCTTGCGCCGAGAACTCATTGGGCGATTTCTATGCCGGTGCGGAATTACTAGCGACCGCTAGCCCGGTCGTGGTGCAATCTGGCGAAGGAGGGACCATGACGAAGAAAAGCACGACGGAGATGGCTCGCGGTCGAGCTAGCGACATGAAGCGATCATGAGGCGGCACGGCAGAGGCGCAAATTAGGTTTCCACCCTTTTCTATAAATAGGCAAGAGCCCTTGCGCCCCCGAGACACTACACACGCCCCGCACCTAGTTTATTCAGTTTTCCTCGGTTTTCTGACCTTTTGTCTTTAATCTTCATTTAGTTTAATTCTAGTTTTGTTTTCCGTTGTTCTAGTTTAGTTTATCGTTTAGTTTTCGATCGAACGTTTTGTCCGATTGTTTTCCGTTGTTTTCCGTTCGTTCGCTTGGGATTGGATTCAAGACCAACCATTGTTCATCAAACGCTTCCCTACGGGTTTTATATATTTAATTTGTTTTTATGGTTAAATCGTATTTCATTCCGTTTATTATATACAGCTAGTTTTCTATTCTAATCATATGGTTTGCATGATTCGATCCTATATGTTGTGATTCACGCTATTGTTATTTACCTTCCGGGCATTGATTCATGATTCATGGTGCTTAATTATATGTGTTGATTTACGATCAATCTTGATGCATATCTAGTTGCCGATTAATGACGTAATTGTATTAATTGTCAATCGATATTGAATGCATGAATCTGAATGAGCCTTGAGTCGTGGCGAGATAGGACATTCGTAGGAAGCATATTCTTAGTGATCCTTTTGGGTTGCTTATTTTCCTCTAGAGGCGTAAGCGTGATAGGAAAATTAGTAATCAATCGCCGCAATTGTCGAATCGAAGTTGTTGGTTATATTTGTGATCTTCCATCTTGCACGGATTAAAGCGGTTAGTAATAAGCGGGATAAGCGTCGTTGTGGATAGGATTGGTGCATCCCTAGGGTTAGTCTTTCTTCATAGTTATCTTCCGTGATTTTATTGCTTTATTTATATTTCTGCTTGGTTACCTTTGCTTTGGATTAAGTTACGAAGCCCCAAAACCTTTCACCTAAATGCTGTGCTTGGATAATGATGAATTATTGTTGAATTAGCTTACGTGTTTCGGATTGCAATCCACATGGATACGATACTACTTACCTTCTATATCGCCTTTACGTGTGAAAAGGGAGCGATCAAATTTTAGGCGCCGTTCGGGATTATTAAGATTACATAGGAATAATTTGACGATTTGGATTTATTAATTCAAGTTATATATATTATATTATATTTATTTATTTTTATCGAGTGCTAAATTCTCTCTTTCTCGGGTAGTTTATCGTCTGAAGATCTCGGGGACCTCCCGAAATATTATTAGATCCCGAGATTGAAAGTTCTCAAAGGAGAAGAGGGCGAGAAAGAGACGGGATGCAATGGCGCCAATCCACGAGCAGGGGCATTCTCCCGAGCAAGTTGCGAATGCTAGCCGACTTTGCGGAGATGCAGCGTCGGATGGCGAATATGGGAATCATTGTCCCTGCTCGGAGGAAAGACCTCTGAATCACATGTACCGACATCCCACGAGCAGTTCAAGGAGGCGGTTGGGGCCCGCGTGATGCAAACAATTTCGAGCTCAAACCGTACCGATCGGTATGGTCCAGGAGGCGGTTTGGGGAGGAGTCACGGAAGACCCGAATGCGCATCTCGAAACTTTTCTCGATATTTGTGACACCATCAAACGAATGGGATGCCACAAGACACGATCCGGATCAAGATGTTCGGCTTCTCATTTGTCTGACCAAGCGAAAGATTGGTTCAAGAGTTTGGACCGAGTGGCATCGACACTGAAACTTTGCGAAGTTTCTTCGAAATACTTTCCGCCGTGCGAAAGCGTAGAAGATCATCGCGAAATCTCTCATTTTGCCAAAACCACGACGAATCATTATTGAGGCATGGGAGAGATTCGAGGTCTATTGAGGCGATGTCCACAACATGGGTTCTCAAGGAGCAACAAATCACACGCCTTCTACGGTGGGTGACATGGCGGGCGAGGAGCATGGTAGATGCGTCGTCGGGGCTGCTTATTGAACCGACCGATGAGACGAGGCAAGCCGTATTGTAGAGAGATGGCGCAGCGGTTATCAATGGCCAACGGAGAGAACACCATTGTTCAAAGCAATTCTTTGTTGAGAGTGATTCAAAATATGACGATCTCATGAAGAAGTTCACTATTTTGAAGAGTCGATTGAGACGAGAACGTCGACCACATCAATCGGAGGAATCATTGAATTTCCAACAACCTCCAGTGAGCTTCAATGTCGAGTCGTTTCAAGAGCCAAGAAGCCAAGTCTCGAATACATGATCAGCGTTGGTTGTAAGCAACCAACAATTGGCAACGAATCGAATCGTTCATAAGCAACACCGGCGTAAGATAAATCACTTGGAGTCCTTTGTGACGGCTATGGGAAGCATATGAAGATGTTGGAGAATCAAATTGGTCAAATAGCCGTGCAAGTGAATGCACTACAAAAGACGGGCCAATTTCCGAGTGTCGGAGGTGAACCCGAAGAATCAATGCCGCCATCCGGGCGAGTGGGCGAGCTTACCCGAGCCCCACCAAGAAGAAGAGGCTGAAAACACACCGGAGCGAAACTTCGCGAGCTCGCGACCATGAGCCCGATCGCGAGAATACAAGAATTTTACGCAGACGCCATGACCGAGCACCCGACCGCGAGCCATCGAGTGTCTTGGCGCGAGCTATTCGCGGCGACCCAGGCGCTCGCATGCCACCCATGAGCAATCGAGCGAGGAAGCGGCCGAGAATCAGCCTGAGTCGCGCCATAGCTTCGCCGAAGACGGAGTCCAACGGCAGCAGATACCTCGCAACCTTCCCAGTGTCGCGAGGTCAACCGCGAGGCGCCCGAAGCTAATCGTCGCACGTACACTCCTCCGGTCCTGTTTTAGTCGACTTGTCAAGTCGAAATATGACGAGGAGTTTGCTCGCTTCAAAGAGGTTTTTAAAAGTTGAGATAAATTTGCCTCTCTTTGAAGCTGCTGCGAAACATGCCGCCTACATGAAATTCTTAAAAGACGCAGCTTGCAAGCAAGAAGAAACTTGGGAAATTTGAGAAAATTTTCCTATCCAAAATCAGTGCCGTCTTGCAAAGGCTCCTCTGAAGCGTAAGGATCGGCGGTTTCACGTTAGAGTGCGAGATCGCCGGCGCACTTTCAAATGTTTTGTGCGACTTGAGGCGAGCATCAATCGATGCCATTGAGCGTTTTCAACCGGCTACACCTAGGAAAGATGAAGCCGGCGAAGATTTCATCGATGATGGCTGACCGATCAGTCACATATCCAAAAGGTATCGTCGAAGGCGTGTTGGTAAGAATCGGGATTTTGTTTTCCTGCGACTTTGTTATTCTAGATATTCCGAATTGAAACAACAACCACTAATCTTAGGTAGACCTTTTCAGCAACGGTCGATGCGTTGATTGATGTGCGGAAGGCAATCTCACGTTTCGTGTTAACGATGAGGAGCTCAAGATTTCCATATCGACGCCATCAAGCAACACGGCGTTGGAAAGTCGGAAGATTGCCGCTCGATCACGATTGCTGCTTCTTTGCACACGCCGGCGCTAGAGGGTACTCGGCCGATCGAGGAAGTCTGAGAAGGAAGAAGTGGACTCGGCATGGAACTCGAGTGTTTCATTCAAGTTTGGGGGGGGCCACTTCCATGGTCAGTGGTGGTCATCCGTGAATGCGAAGTTTAGGAGGATCCACAAGTTGGGAAAGATGTCTATTGCTACCAAAACGCCCGATTGACAAGGTTAGTGATGGTCAGCTAAAGGCGTTAAATTAAGCACTTGTTGGGGTAACCCAACGCGTTTTCCTTGTTTTTGTTTTCGTGTTTTGTCGTGTTTACTTTTTCTTTTCGTTGTTGTGTCTGTCGATCAACGAGTTAAGTGAAGTGTGTTAATCCATGTGGCCAATGACGATAGAAAATTTATGTGAAATTTAATGATAGTGCACATGATATGTTAGAAAATGACGCATGAATGACGTGAGATGGCTTAGGCTTGTTGTTTTCACCATTTGCTTAACCCGTGAGACTTGAGCTTCATTTGTATAAACATCTTGATCTGCTTTTAATTGTGTGATATCATGCATGTGATTATCTTCTAGAACTTACCGTATTTACGTATCGAGACTATGATATGTGTTTCGAATTTGGAAAGGATAAAAGGCCATCTTTGTTAACCACATATTCACCCAAACACTAACCCGATGATATATACCATTTGTCGCCTTCTTTGAGCCTTTATTAGACTTTTTCTTTCGATTAACCGGATGATAGGAGGTGAGGATGGATATGGGAATCAAAAGGGGTTGAAATTTTGATGTAGTTATGACGAGAAAAGTTTCTTTTAGAAAAATACATCCGTGGTGAAGAATAGTACCTTTGTTGTGAAAGTTAAACCCTATGAGCTCTAGAAAAGAAAAGAAAAAGAAAAATGTTAAGTTCACTATGAGTGTTGAGCATAAAGGGTCTTTAATCAAAGTATAGGTACCTTCTGTGGCATTAAACGTTGATTTAGCACGTTGGAAGAGAAGAGGAAAATGGACAAAGTCCATATGTGTCGAAATGTATAAATGATGGTGCTTGTAATATTCTTGAGTCACTTAGCCATATATTATCCTACCTTAACCAATTTGCCTACATTATAACCTATCAAAGACCTCTTTGATCCTTATTTGAACGCATTTGTGGCGGTGGAGATGTTAGAAAACAAAGCAAGCCTATGGTAAGATGTTGCATTGCATTGATCCGTGAGTGTATATACGTCCTTAATTTCTTTATGAGTTTGAGTGTATCCTAAACATTTTACACACATGCCTTTGTGAGGGTTGAAATAAATGAGTTTTTGCCCTCGATGGTTGTTTGTGTTGAGTTGGCTAACGTCGTCATGTGCGCTAATGTTTCGATGCGTTAATATGTTTTTGAGGCTTATAATGGTTATCCTCTTTGCTACGCTCGTTGATCTTTCGTTTGTCTTTACATTACATTTTGTTTGAGGACAAACAATGCTTTAAGTTTGGGGGGTTTGATAAACGCTCATTTTACACGTTTATAGTTGATATTTGAAGATGAGTTTAGCTCGTTTAATGTGCGTTTATGTATCAATTCTTAATGTTTTATCTATTTCTAGAAGATACTGCTCTTGGGTGTTCCTTTGACGCTTTGTAGGTTTATATGTTGATAATCGAAGCAAGGAGCGGCGCTTGCGATAATACAATCTGCCGTGATTCTAGCGACCAGCCTAGCGGTCGCTAGGCTGGCCGCCAGGAAACACGCGAGAACCCAGCGAGCGCGACCGCAACCTCGTGCCCGCGAGCGAAGCCTAGTGCCGAGAACTCACTGGACGATTTCTCGCGACCGGTGCGGAATTACTAGCGACCGCTAGCCCGGTCGCGAGGTACAATCTGAAGCGCAGGGAGGACCGCGAGCGAAGAAGAGCGCGCAAGGGAGATGGCTCATGGTCGAGCTAGCGATCATGAGAAGCGATCATGAGGCGGCGCGCAGGCGCAAATTAGGTTTCCACCCTTTTCTATAAATAGGCGAGAGCCCTTGCGCCCGAGACACTACACATGCCCCGCACCTAGTTTATTCGGTTTTCCTCGGTTTTCTGACCTTTTGTCTTTAATCTTCATTTAGTTTAATTCTAGTTTTGTTTTTTCGTTGTTCTAGTTTAGTTTATCGTTTAGTTTTCGATCGGAACGTTTTTGTCCGATTGTTTTCCGTTGTTTTCCGTTCGTTCGCTTGGGATTGGATTCAAGACCAACCATTGTTCATCCGACGCTTCCCTACGGGTTTTATATATTTAATTTCCGTTTTTATGGTTAAATCGTATTTCATTCCGTTTATTATGTCTGGCTAGTTTTCTATTCCAATCTAGGGTTTGCATGATTCGGTCCTATATATTGTGATTCTGCTATTGTTATTTACCTTCAGGCATTGATTCATGATTCATGGTGCTTAATTATATGTGTTGATTTACGATCAATCTTGATGCATATCTAGTTGCCGATTAATGACGTAATTGTATTAATTGTCAATCGATATTGAATGCATTATCTAATGAGCCTTGAGTCGAATCGAGATAGGACATTCGTAGGAAGCATATTCTTAGTGATCCTTTTGGGTTGCTTATTTTCCTCTAGAGGCGAAGCGTGATAGGGAAAATTAGTAATCAATCACCGCAATTGTCGTGGCTCAAAGTTGTTGGTTATATTTGTGATCTTCCATCTTGCACGGATTAAAGCGGTTAGTAATAAGCGGGATAAGCGTCGTTGTGGATAGGATTGGTGCATCCTTGTGGTTAGTCTTTCTTCATAGTTATCTTAGTGATTTTATTGCTTTATTTATATTTACGCTTGGTTACCTTTGCTTTGGATTAAGTTCAAGCCCCAAAACCTTTCACCTAAATGCTGTGCTTGGATAATGATGAATTATTGTTGAATTAGCTTCTGTGTTTTCGGATTGCAATCCACATGGATACGATACTCTGCTTACCTTCTATATACGCCTTTTACGTGTGAAAAAGGGAGCGATCAGGAGCCTATTTAACTGAGACCAAATCTCTTATGAAATATATCTATAGAGCCTATTTACCTGTCAATTTATGATTTATGATTCCTCGTACTATTTTTTATGCTAGATAACTGATTACTATTGATGCATGCTAGTTGTTTGATTAAAGACTTAGTGGTTTTAATTAGGTGATTGAATCAGGAATTCATAATACAATTAATCTAAAAACTTGAGGGTTTTAGTATTAATTATAGGAGAATAAATCTTATGTGCTTTTGGGAGTTTTTATGTGTTCTTGAGACCTAATAGAGATAGAACATATATTAATCTACTATTACATGTTGCCCGATCTAGGAGACCGTGTTATTTATGCGATTCTTCATCTGAATTGACTTAATTATGGTTAATAAGACTATAAATTGATTGTGTGATTTTCTATTATATTATTACATTCCATAGGATCAGTTTATTTATCAGTTATTTCTTCTAGATCCTTTTATTTCGCTTTTATCTTTTATTTTCTCTACTCTTAGTAAAACTCTCTACACCTTTTTAGTTGCCTAAATAATTGTGAAGCATCTGTGTCTATTACTTGTTGTGTTTTTGTACTTTCAGTCCATGTGGATACGATACTCTTCTTGCTAGCCGACTACAATAGATATTGTTTAGTTACGGTATTTTATTGCTAGGATTTTAGTGATCATGAACCAAACCCTTTGCAGAAAAAGTTTGTCCTTACTGATTAGTTTGTTTTCAATGCAATAGATAGGTTTTGGCATCATCCGAAAGGGAGAAATTATTGAAAAATTCTGCAATAGTTAGTGTTTTGATTAGATACCAAAACCCTTCTAGCTGATTGTCATACTGATGTAACCTAGTGTTCTCATATGTTAAGGAGTGCCCTTTCCTTTTTTACAAGTTTCAGGAGAAGAACCATCAGTATGGTTTCTCCAATGCTGAAGGAACATAGAAGCAGTACTGAAGTCGATTGTACTGATAGAAGAATCGATCTGCGCCTTCAAAGAAGCACGAACACGGTCTTCTTGAAAGATGTAAGGACAAAGTGCTACAGAAGCAGGACGGACAAAACGTTAAGAGAATGACTAAGTGTCATTTCAACAGAATAAATCGAGAAGACTATTAAACAATGATCTAAGTGCTTACTGAAAATACAAGGAACAAACCGTACTGAAGAAACACAAAGTCAACCCTACTGAAGAGATATGAAATCAATCATACTGAAGAAACATGGAGTCCTACTGAAATGATACGGAGTCAATTTAAGATTGGATGTTTGACTTCCGACATGTCAGAGCGTATCTGCAGAAAGTTCTTCCATGATAGAGCGAAGTACAAGAATTGCAGAATGCTTTTGTCCAATGTAGTAGGCACGGAAAGTGACGTACTGGGATTCAACGAGAATTATTTAAAAGACAAGTGGAATGAATGTGATTGGTGTTCCTCAATTTACACTATTCATTATCTCTCCTATAAATACCTAATGATATCCAACCTTTGAAGGTTATCGAGGTTTAAAGGCAAAAAACGTTGTGCATTTAAATCTACAAGCTATCAAGTTCAACTAGCTATTCTCGAAGAAGGAAAACTCTTCAAGTTATTAGTAAATCTTCGTAGTATAAATATACAAATGTACTCATGATTTTAGCATATATTCCCTTAGTTTTTCAATTCCGAACAAATTGGTTATTGGTTAAAAAAAATCAACTCGGGAACCGAACACCGAATCGAACCAATTTTTTATTTTTGATTAATCAGAACCGCTTCAGTTCCGTTTCAGTTCGGTTCTAACCGAGAACCGAACAACATTGAGACAACCCTAATTCCTAGTTGATTATTTCGTTTATATTTTATATTTAACAAAATCATTCTAAAGTCATTATATCCATATAGATTCGAAACAAATGAATATTTCACATTCACCCTAAATTTACTAAATTCAAGCTCGCCTAATTGATATGGTAAATGTTTTTGTAAAAGGGAAATAAGAAATTAAGAACTCGTAAGTTCTTGGCGTTCAAAATTGATTAATACGATAATGGTTTGTAGTATACTAAATTGATTTGTTTTTGCCACTCCAATTGGATCGTTATTGTATACTTCATCCGTTCACAATAATTTTATCACTTGTGGATAATATGAGTTTTAATAAAATTGTTAGTGATTTTATTTGAGTGAAGAAAATATTTCACCATACATTATGAGTGGTAGGAATGACTTTATGATATATAATAAGTGATTGTCAAATTAAATAATAAGGAATAATATTCTAAAAAAAATACACTTTTCAGAAACATCAAATAAGACAACTATGATATACTTATCGTGAATTGATGTAATATAATTTTTCAAAAAATCCACACAAAAAGAATACATTTATTGCCCCCACTATTTATTAAAAGAACATTAGTATTTACAGACAATCTTGAAATTATGTTCGCTCTCGTATTTCCTTTTATGAATGGATACCAACACAAATACGACGGCAGCATCATTAACTCATGAATAAATATTAAAGAAGAAATAAACAATAAAACATAAATTTTCAACTAACCATTTTACATCGCCATCTCAATTTTAGTGCACATGTGAGCCAAAAAATAAAACTAAACCAACACAAAATAAAATGACTCATTGCTTGATCCCTGATGTTTCAACACAATTAAACCAGGTCTATATGTCAAGAAATACGATGAATTAACGAATTTTTCGAGCTCAATACGTACTGCACTCTCTTGTAACGTGCTATACATCAATACACTCTAGATCGAATTAACTTGGATCAGAATAAGGCTTCGAAGTCATGCCTATGAATGTATAAAAAGACAACTGTTGTTACAAATGCACAAAACTAAGGCCGCATGTTCCGGAAATCAATACGCTATCATGAAGCAGCCCTCGATGAGCTTAGTATGTGAATCTGCAAATAGTATTCAGAAAATACAAGAATACGCAAGATCAAGGAAATTATATCAGATAATCAACATTTCGCGGAAGGTGATAGAAACACCTCACCTTGTTCACTAGCAAGTTTACTTGCTCTCTGTACATCTCCTTTAGATCAACAATGTCGGCTCGGAGTTCTTCCAACTACATCAATTGTCCATTTCAATGTCAGATAAGATTTCTACTTTAAATTTTTTAAATGAAAACTAACTGAAAGGGTGTTTTTTTGTTTCGCAATAGGTTTTTTTCGATAGGAAAATTACTTAACATGATACTGATACGAATGCATGTGACAAAGTGATGCTTGATAGTGATAAAAGTTATGGTTCTGACTTATGATCTCCAGATAAGCTGTATTTCTTCTGATTCAAACTCATGGATTCAAATGCATCAAGGTGAAACAAAATGGTTAATTTTAGTAGATACCTCTTCATCACGTTCCCCCATTAACTCCAGTGCAGCTGAGTGTCTCCTAATTCTGCCCGTATTCCTGGTAGTGTAGCAGCTTCTGTTTGTAACTTTTCACACTGCAGTGTGCAATCCATAGATAATCATAGACATAACAGGAGGACGAGCATCAAAAGAGTTCTCTTTTCAGTAACTAGGAGGGTGGCCTTTTCAGTTTTTTATCAGATTTTATTTATTCTAAATTATAATCCTGCTCTACAGCATAAGCAACCTAACTAGCCTGAAAGATAAAAACGAACTCATGTGCTCACAAAAAAAGGGAAACAAGAAACAAACAACACAACAGAACCTCACCTCTGCTGTCAGTTTGACTAATTCCTCTGCAAGCGAGTCACGAATGGATTCCAAAGAAGCCTGAAAAGGATAAGAAAAATCGCAGTTAGTGGAAAGATTCTAAACAGAACACCCTTTATATATGAGTAATTAAAGAAGCACTTTTGCATAATGATCACTAAGTATAGTCAAGTGAACCAGAGAAATCACTTCATACCAATCTTGAAGCATAAGAAGCAAGCTCTCCCTCCTTTTGACGAAGGGCAGCTTCAAAAGTGCTAGATGTCACACTCTTCATATAATATGGACTCATCGCACCATCCCCAGCACCTCTATTTTCAGAAAAGGTTTCAGATGAGCCCAAAGTCGTCTGCAAGAAAAAACTTTCTTCCATACTGCTCAAGCTGCTTGTACTCGAAATCTTACGAGTCAAGTTGCCTGTTGAAGTACATCATCAAAATCATCAGTAGATGAAACATATAAGTTGCTTGTGCATAGTTGATGGCAAATACCACTATCAAATGTAGCTGACTTCTGCCTAGCTATGGAAACTTGATCAGGTACAGTAGAAGACTGAACACAGGCTGCCCTTTCCTGATCCAAACGAGCAGCCTTTTCCGCTCTAGTTCCTGTTTAGGTATAGCAACCTTATCAATAAGCTAGTGTATGAAACTAAAACTTGAACTAATATTCAAGCATTTATTTAGCCATACAAGGCATTCTCCAGCACTGTTTGAGATACAGAGAAAACAAAAGGAGCAGTCGAGAAACGTATGACCCAAGAAGCAAAAGTAAAAAAAAAAAAAAAAACAGAAACAAAAATTGCAGCATTAAGCATCACAAGAAAAGTCAAGATAATACTAGTAATTTCTGGCTAAAACTAAAAGTGCTACCTGTTGCAGAAGCTCGTGATGCATCAGTGCATCATGCAACTCCTCCTTATGTTTTCTCCTCAGTTCCTTCAGTTCTTCTTCAAGCTGATACGCACGACTTTCATTGGTGTCAGCTTCCTCCTTTAAAGCAAGATATTCCTGCCTATGTTCAGCTGCTTTATATCTCTCCTTTTCAAGAGATCTAGTCAGCTGTGTTTGCTCGGCTCTAAGGCATGATATCTGCAAAACTCCTCTACCATAAGCTGATCTTCAAGATAATTAGCTAATTAACTTAAATCAAGTATTTAGTAAATACCTGAGCTTCAAGAACATTTATCCTAGATAAAGTTTGAGTTAAACGTTCACTGATAGAACGATCCTTTTCCTCTGCAGCAGCAGCATTTGCCTCTGCTTCCTGAATTTATATCAAGAATGAACTCAGGTGCATCAAAAGCGTAATGTCATGTAAGAGGCAAATAGTTCAGAAACCTGAAGCCGTGAGTTTAGAGATCTCTCTACAGCAGCCCAAGCTTCAGCCCTTCTGGCAGCTGTTTCCTGAGATCAATGATTAGATATAAATGAGTACAACAAGGCAAGCTAGTCATGTAGAAAGATACTGCACACACAGTAAAACCTGCATTGCTTCAATTTGCCTTAAAAGAGGTCTGGTAGAGTCAGGAACTTGTGTTATTAACTCCTCACACCTACGTTCACTCGCCTAGAGAAATAATTCCACATTAGATGATAGACATTAAGAAGGCTTTTCGAACAAGAAGATCTATCATCAAAAAAGGCAAAACTTACTTGATATCGTTTTTGAAGATCTTCAATGTCCTTACGAAGCATATCTTCTCTAAAAACTGCCTGCAAGAGAGTGAAAGGTAACTGTCACTTAAGTAATAGAGGATGAATGGGTATCCACAATCTTTCTCTGGGAACTAACCTGCTGCTCCGTTCTGGTCAGTGTTTGCCTTAATCCTTCAAGAGTTTGAACTAGCATAATTTCACGCTCCTCAGCCTCTCTTAGACGACTTTCTAGTTCAGTTCTCGCTTCAGTATTTATGAGGGCCTCTGCTAATGTTACAGCTTCTTTTGCTGCAGTCAGAGCATTTGTGTAGTATTCTTTTTGAGCTGCAAGTTCAGCTTGATGTTTTTCTACAGTTTCTTGGAGCAAATTTTCAGTTGTTGCCTTGTCTCTTTTTAAGCTCTCTACTGTATTCTCTTCAACCTATTAATGAGTATTCAAATCAATTCCAATAAGAATGACAAACAAGTGCCAAATTAGAAATAAGGTACTTGTCAAAGAAAAATTCGGAGGTAGAGATAACAGAAAGTAATTAATTATAGAAAGATCTTGATGCCAAATGATAGAATAACTACGTAGACATGTATGAAAATTTTAGCGAGTGCCACATGGAAAGAACTGTATCCAAAACCTATAGAGAATGTGATTCATGAATATATCATAACAAAGACAGGAGATGATGGAGTGAAGATCATGAGATAAAAGATAACAGGAAAAAGAAGCTCAGAATCTTAGCGATTCTGCCACAGCAAGGTTGCCGCACAAATAAAATTGATCAACAAGATGAAAAACCCTAACACAATCCTCTACTCATAATATAGGCCTACTAAGCCCATGCACACCTGCATGGGCCGATAACTTACTGAAAAGAACATAAAGAATATATCAAATAGCAACTAACAATAAATAAACTAATAATAAATAAGTAAACTAATAGCCACGCTCAGCCACTTCCTTGGCTGCTCCTCCGCTTCCTTCCGTACGCCGTCGACGTCGAGTATACACCTTGATGCTCGCTCCACCACTCGCTCCACCTCTATCAATTGCTCCCGTCGGCGGAACAGCCTTGTCCTCAAGGCTGAACCCCGGAAACTGTCCTCGCATGACAGCCACATCTTCCCACGAACTATCCTCCAAAGGCAACCCTTGCCATTGAACTAACACCTGGTCAACATCGACCCCATTACGACGCAACTGTCTTCGCCGAAGAATGCTCGTAGGAAGAAACTCCGGAACATCAGCCATCAAATTTTCAGGCAGGGTCGGAACGGCCGCCACCTGACCCACCGCAGGCTTTAATAGAGAGACATGAAAAACAGGGTGGACCTTAGAATTTTCCGGAAGCCGCAGCCTATATGCCATCGCGCCAATCTTTTCCTCCACCTCGAATGGCCCAAAGAAACGCGGAGCTAACTTTCGATGTGTGATCGCAAATAAACTGCGCTGACGATACGGCCGAAACTTGAGATAAACCCAATCACCGACATTGAATTCCAACGGCCGACGATGCTTGTTCGCCTCGCACCATCCGTTCTTGTCGCGCGTCAAGTTAGCCCTCAATCGAACAAGAGTGTCATCCCTTTCCGCAGCGAATCTGCCAATGCTTGAGCGAATTTCCCGGTAAAAATGGAACAATCGGCGGAGGAGGACGAAGCTTGAAGGAGTCATACCAAGACTCGATGAAACCACTCAGATTGAAGCAATATTCGCCCATGCCAACCACTTACTCCGTCCCTTAGGCCGAGCCGATGCAAAACACCTCGGTAAGTTTCAAACATCGATTCATAACCTCCGTTTGGCCATCCGTTTCGGGATGATAAGCAGAGCTCATGCGCAAGGTGGTTCCCGCAGCTCGAAATAACTCTTTCCAAATGAGCTCAAAAATATTGGATCGTGATGCGAAGCGATCGGCGCCGCATACCATGCAACCTCGCCACCTCGCGAACAAAAATTTCGCTACTACTTTCGTGGTAGCGGGTGCGGAGACCCATGAAATGACAATATTTAGTAAAGCGATCTCGACAACAAATATACAATCAACTCCGTCCGACGCGGAAGCCCGGTGATGAAATCCATATTCACGTCCTTCCACACCATGTCCGGAATTGGAAGTGGAGTCAAAAGTCCCGCCGGCTTCGTCGACTCGTATTTGTGGCGTTGACAAACATCACACGCAGCCACAAGCGAAGTCACTTTCTTCATCATTCCTGGCCAATACAAATTAGCCGCCATGCGCCGATACGTACGAAAAGCCCCAGAGTGTCCTCCCGACGGCGATGCATGAAACTCCATAAAGAACATGGGAATCCAATCAGAATCTGCGGGAATTACCGGCCGCCCCTTGTAGAATAAAACGCCTGTCACTAACTCATAATGCTTTGGCGCGTCACGCCTTCTTCCAATGCGGAAATAACCCGAGACAAGCGAGATCCGCTCGAACCAACTCCTCGCAACGATCTCCAATCAACCCACCTCGCACCAAGATCGGCGCTAATTCCAATTCCTCATCACGGTAGCGAAAAAGCATTAGCCGCCCGATTCAACTTACCTCCTTGTAAATGATCTCAAATCATATCCCATAATTTGGTACGCCATTTTGTTGTACCGCGTAGCAATGTTTGAGACAAGAATTGCTTTAGAATGTCTTGATCGGTCCTCACAACGAAACAATGCCCAACAACACGGTCTCCGGTCTTTGTCGCCAACACCAATGCCATCAACTCCTTTTCATATCGACTTGACAAGCCTCGGCGGACAAATTCTTCTTTGAAATCGCAATCGGGCGACGGTTTTGCATAAGGACCGCTCCTATACCTCGCCCGGACGCGTCACATTCCACCTCAAACGACCGAGAAAAATCTGGCATGCATAATAATGGCGCCGAAGTGGTAGCGTTTAGTGTTGAAAGGCCTCGTCTGCTCCTCCTTCTGCCATCGCCACCCTGCGTTCTCCTTCTTAAGCAAGGCCGTGAGGGACCGCTATCTTCCCGTGTCGCGAATGAGCGGCGATAATATCGATCGACCAAGAACCCACGAACCCCAAGAGTTGTAGGGGTTGGCCATTTCAACCTGCTCCCACCTTCACTGGATCCATTTGAGCATCTCGGTGAAACAATGTGGCCTAAATACTCGATATCGTCGTCCGACAAAGATATTTTTGGGTTTACCACAAGAGAATGTGTATGAAGTACCTCGAACACTGCTCAAATAGCGGATATCTTCTCCCAAGATGAGCGTAGAATCAAAATGTCGTCGAAGAATACCAACACGAACTTTCTCGTGAGCGAGCGAAGATGTCGTTCATCATACATCGAATGTCGCCGGCATTTGTGAGGCCGAAAGGCATGACCGAGAACTCGTAGTGGCGGTGGGTGCGAAAGTCGTTTGTGCACATCCTCCGGCATGATACGGATCGATGATAACCGCGCGTAAATCCGACTTCTTGAATAGGCGGCGCAATGCAACTCGTCCAATAGCTCACGAATTCTCGAATCGGTATTTATCCGACACTATGCTCTTATTGATGTGCGATAGTCAACGCGAAGCGCCACGAGCCGTCCTTCTACGTACTAATAAAACGGGCTCGGTAAGGGCTACTGACTAGGTTGGATGATGCCATGAGAGAGCATTTCGGCGACTAACTTCTCGTCTCATCCTTCGTAAATGATTGTATCGGTGGGCGGACGAAACTGGAGAATCCTTCGTGCAACGGAATTACGTGATCAACTGCGCCGTCTTGGCGGCAACCCCTTCTGCTCTGCGTAACCACGGAAAATCGCGAGATCGGTTTTCCCACTCTCGCATCGTTCGCGAAGAGCCCGTGGAAGCACAAATTCGCGTCCTTCCGTCTAATTGCCACAAAGATCCACGCCACATCGTCGAGTTCGCGCCTTAAGCTCGGTTCGCCACACGCCGCGCGTCAAGGCCGGTCCCTTTACGATGATCCTCCTTCCTCCACGACAAAATCCATCGTTAACCGCCCGGTTTGCCACGACGTCCCTAGCCGAGCCACCAAGATCGCCCAAATAACCTCTATCTTGCAAGGAAATACATAACAAGTTACATAGAAGAGGTGATCAGCAATGAGAATTGGAACCGAAGTGCAGATGCCCTGAGAGGTGACCCGCGTTCCGTCGCCCAAAACGACAGCAAATGAAACGGTAGAAGTGATAGGCAGTGAAAGATCCGCTGTGACTCTGCTCGAGATAAAGCAGTGGCTAGCTCCACTGTCGATCATGGCTCTCGCCGTAGTCTCCGATGCGACAAAAGCTTGATGTCGAGCTCCATCGAATCCGTTCGACGATAGCTTGGATAGTTGCAAGTCTTTTGATTCTTGACGACGACGGAACTAGATTTTCTTCCTCTTACGGCCTCGATCTTACGGCTCGACGCCTCTTCTCTCCTCGATTCAGCGAGACCGCCAAGTGTTTTGGCGGCACTTGTGAAGCGGCTATACTTTCCTCCGCACCAAACACGCACCATAGCTCGATAATCCTCCTGCCGAGCCATTGTCGATCGCCGTGAATTTCGTGGCACGTGCACGGCCGCCGGTCTGCTAGATGTATTGTCGCTGCCGGAGGTGGCCGGGCGATGGACATGGGGCGGAAAATCCTCTGAAGAGTACGGCGGCCGTGGAGGCCCAGCGAGCAGCGTGCCCGCGTGCGTAATCCGACGGGCTGCACGTATAGCGATAAATACATCCGTCGACTCGACTCGGGCGGTGGTCGTGGATGGACGGTGAAGCCCGCCTAAAGCGTGCAAGTCTTGCTCGGTGGCAACGATGGCGGTGCCGCTCGTTCTTCGAACAATGAAGATAGTCCTCCGGGGATCCGATGCGGCATGTAGATGCAAAGCCTCATCGCGTTGACCGCGAGCGTCGTCGAAGCGGGCTATAAGCTCGCTTCGAGAACGTCCCCATCGAATGGATGAGGCGCGGTAGTAGCCATCGTGCCCGAACATCGCTTTGCGGACATTGCGATGAGTGCGGTCGCGCCCGTTGCTCGGGCGGTGTTGTGTCTGGATTGCTCGGCTTGCGCTAGCCACGCGATGGGGTCGACCCGTCGAACCTGGAAGATCCATGTCGCGGTAGGACAACGGTGGAGTTGGGTGTGACGAGCGGAGGCTGGGATCCACGGGAAAATTCGTGTCTTTGCGGTTCGGGGTTGGCGCGAGTCAGTTTGGCGAGCTACGCGAATTTCGACGAACTGCGCCGTGTGGCTGGCAAGAGTGCCTTCCATCGTGGCAAGCCTACCATCGAACGCTTCCACGGAAATCGCCACATCTTCCACCGTCGAATTAAGCTCTTTCGTGGTCTTCTCCAAATCCCGAATGCGATCGGTATTCGTAGCCATGGCAGGTCGGACCAATTGATGGAGTGAAGATCATGAGATAAAAGATAATAGGAAAAAGAAGCTCAGAATCTTAGCGATTCTGCCACAGCAAGGTTGCCGCACAAATAAAATTGATCAACAAGGTGAAAAACCCTAACACAATCCTCTACTCATAATATAGGCTTACTAAGCCCATGCACACCGCATGGGCCGATAACTCTTGAAAAGAACATAAAGAATATATCAAATAGCAACTAACAATAAATAAACTAATAATAAATAAGTAAACTAATAGCCACGCTCAGCCACTTCCTTCGGCTGCTCCTCCGCTTCCTTCCGTACGCCGTCGACGTCGAGTATACACCTTGATGCTCGCTCCACCACTTGCTCCACCTCTATCAGGAGAGCATCCCTTTTCATTTGTTTTACAACATTTGTGGCAAGCAAAAAAGAATCAAGTGATTCCAGAATCACATGACACTAGAGATACAAAACAAAGAATCCAAGTAAAATGTATTTCAACTTTGTAATAAATATCCTAGCTGATACAATTGGACATGAAAGAGGGCAATAGTCCAATATTGAATTGTATAGATAGTAAATCTTATTAGACATTACAGTAGTCAGAAAATATGCAATTTCTGCAGAGGTTCTCATAATAAATAGGATCCCATCCCTTAAGAAGTGTCAAAATATATATGTGAACCACAGAAAATTAGAGGCCTACTTACACATTCACAAGATGCATAGAAGTGGTAACTCAGCAGGATAAGCATATAAAAAGAATAAAAAGACATACATACATACATACATACATAAAAATAAAACACACGAAAAACTACCTGTAGCTTTGTAAGGAATCCTTTCTTCTCTTCCTCAAGCTCTCTGATCTAGCTTTCAATAAAATTTGACAGATGAATAAAGAGCCAGTAAAGTTAACTTTCAGATTGAAAGATTGCACGGAAAAAAGAAAATGATCCAAAAAATGGACACCTGTGCCCTCAACTTTCTAATATGACCTTCCTGAGCAGCTTGCTTTTTCGAGAGCTGTTCACCTGGAGATTAATATGGCACCAGAGTTTCAATGCCAGTTCTAATCTAAATTTACTGAAGCATACATATGAATGATCTCAAATTAGTGGAACTAGGAATATGATTTTAATTTAGCATTAACCTCTTATTGTAAGATTGTGCAAACACAGGACAAAACAAGAATACAAATGTGAAAAAAGGGCCAGCTCATCAAGCAAGAAACCTAGTCAAAATGTTCACTGAAAAGCTCCTTGAATTTTTAATACCCCTTTTCTACAACATCTGTGAGAAGCTATGAAGAGTAATAATGTACAAATATCCTCAGAGAACCATTCGTGTTAAATAAATACAAATTGTCATAAATGCAATTGATGTCTCAAAAGCAAATTACTTAATTCGTCATCACTTTAAGAATTCATCTTTTGTTTCTCTTATCTCAAGATTTTTCCTAGTTGATATAAAATTTCATGCTGTACATATCAAGATGAATCAATTAACACGTCCATGTGTCATGGGATATTGTTCAAGCTATTTGAAATCACTGATTGAGTAAAGTGCACTAAAAATATTGTGCTGCTTGAAAAAAAAAACATCAGACCTTGACCATCACTTGGTTGATTATTTCATCCTTTTCTTTCAGGAGAGCTGCAGAATCACTTTTCTTATTTTGTTCTCTCGCAGTGTATCCCTTTCCTAGTGAGAGCATAAACCTGAGATAAACAAAGTCTTAACTCCACTGGTCTTACCAAACCAAATAACTCATAGAAAATGAATTGTAGAACTTAGCACATTAGGCCTGTATAGACCAAATAGCTAGAAAATGGAAGTCAAGCGATCAATACAATCAGAAGAAATATGATGTAGTATAAAAGAGATACAGACCAATTGCCATGACATTATGTGAGCATGCAAATATCATAAAAATGACGAAACTTGCTCTAACTCAACATATTGCAGAAATTCAAGTTTGAACACAGTAAAAAGGTAATGAAAACTTTAGTCTGCATTACTATTGATCGTGATTGAATATGCAAGTTAAAATAACAAACGAAACTGGAAGTACCAATACTACCTTGAGTTAATATTGTCCTTTTATAATCCCAAATAAGTGTACTGGTTGGGAATGGAATATATTTAGATGATTAAAATGAACTCTATCTTCATAGATAGACAAATGATGAAATGAAAAGTCAAGGAAACGATGGAGAAGGTGTACCTACTAAGAGGACTTGAAGCAAAAGATAAACAACAAGCAGTCAGATAACACGTTCTAATTCCTAAAAAATCAGTCAAATTGAAGTATAACCGTTCTCAATAAATTTAATGTTCAAAATGTCCTATCTCATTGCTCAATTATCATTAAGATCATACAGCATATCATTCTATGTGATAGCAGACTGAGCATTGGACAAAAAACAGACAAATAGTACTCAGGGTTATCAACATGTTGAATGGATGCAGAGAAAGTCAGTTAACCACCTTAATTGTATGTGATAGTTCATAAGTATTTCAAACTTCTACAGGTTCATCAAAAAATTCAGTTACAAGTAACTTCAAGGGCTACATCAAGTGTACAGCGATCTAGTAATCAAATTTATTTTCTATTATGTAAGAAGTGCAACTAAAGATGAAATCAAACATGCAAAAGTATACCTTTCTCTCAAGTACTGCCACCCTTTGATGATACTCCTCTCGTAGAGACTCAATTTCAGCTTCATTTGTTTTTTTCTGGAAATCACTTTAGCCAGTTAATAATTTGTTCATAGATCTGTAAAAAGATGTTTGTGTATAAGTGTATTAGAAAGCTTTATAGTTGTAACATGTATAAGAATGTAGATAGATGCACATAGATACCACAGGACACAAACTCAGCACAGTACAAACTACAAAGACAGCTGAATATGATTAGGTGTTGGTGAGACCACATAAAAGAAACCAGAATGATATGTTAGATTTATAGTGTCCAACGTCCATACATGCAGTAAATAGGGAAGCCCCAACTAAACTTGAAAGTTAAAAGCCCGTGATTTGCAATCAAGCTTTCCTTTTTATGATCACCCATGATTATTTTTATTTTCTTTATACTCTTTTCTCACAGAGCTTCACATGCCCCAGCTCTTCTTGCCTCTTAGAATAGACTTGCATGTGCCACTTTTTTTATTTCAGACTTGTCGGAAAACTTTTCAAAAGCCCACTCTAGCATTCCCCTTGCTCTAATTTCAAGTTGTTATACTTGATTGAGTGGGGTATTCCTGGTTTCCTGTTTTTGAATCCTAGTCCAAACTCACAAGAAATCTTCTGTAGGTTTTCCTAGTAGTAACTATGCATGCATTGACATTTTGATAGTAGATATTGAAACCCGTTATTACATGGTATAAAAACATAGAATGCATGCTATTCCAAAGACCAAGATTCCCAGAGAAAGTCCAGCATAAAAAAACAAGAGGCCTTATGTTATACTCTGGGAAAGAACCAGTGTTGCAAGAAGCGCTTGGAGCGGCCGCCTCGAGGCGCGCCTCAAGGCGAGGCGGTGGAAAATCGCCCCGAGGCGACCGCCTCCCACTCTAATCCTGGAGCGTACGCCTCTCTGGACCGCCTCGACGCGTCGAGGCGGTGCCAAGGCGCGCCTCAAGCGTCAACCCAATGATTTCAGCAAATTAACACAAGCCCAAAGCAAATTAACCCAAGCCCATCCAAAATTAACCTAATTTTAAGCGAACCCATTAACAATTAGCCAAAACCCAGCTGAAAATAACACAATTTAAGGGTTTTTCACCCTAATTGAAGTTATAATTTTTTTAAAAAAAACCTGTGCGCAGCTTTGTCTTCGTCGCAGCTTCCGCCTCCGCCTCTCTCCACAGTGAATCCGCCGTCCACGGTCCACCACCGCCGTCCTCCAGCCGTCGCCGTCCTCCAGGCTCGCCTCCAGCCGCCGTCGCCGTCGTAGTGAGTCAGTTTTTGACTTAGCTTTATTTGCTAAGTCTTCTGTTCTTTGTAGTTCTTTTCTTATCTGTATTCTTTTCTTAGCTTTGTAGCCGTAGGTGTGATTAGTGAATAGTGAGTGAATAGTATATAAATGTAAAGAATACATTGTAAAGTGTGGAGTGTCCAGTGTCTGTCGACCACTATGTTAATAAAGTATTTTTGAAGTGTGGACATGTCACATGTGTACTGTGTAGTGTAGTTGTCTATTTGTAATCAGATTGAATTTTTGAAGTTGGAATACATTGTAACTATCCATGTGTATTAGCATTGGGCCATTGATATTTGATACTATAATTTATGGAGTCTATGAAAGTTTGAAACACTGTGCAGTGTCGTACTCATACACTATAATTTATGGAGTGTCATACATTGATACTATAATTTATGGAGTGTCATACACATTACCCTGTGCACGTGTATATATTTTTTTAAAATATGGAGTCTATGAAACACTGTGCACATGTATGAATATTAAGCATTGGCCCATTGATACTATAATTTATGATGATTCATGATATATGAAACTAAATAAATTAGATAATTTTGTAAATTGTAATATGATTTGGGCGTGTACTATTATACTATTATTAATTATTATTATTTATTATTATCAATTGTTTTCAACTTTAATTATTTCACACCAAATAATTATTATTTGGTGTGAAATTATTGATTGATATGTTATGTATGAAATTAAATTTATTTATATTCTTTAATTAAAGTTAGTTCAATAATTTTATAAATTAGGATTATGGGTTCGAGAAAAGATCCCGCTTGGAAGTATGGGACGAAATTCCAAACCCATCTAAAAGATACAAGTACATTGAGTGCAATTTTGTCGTCAAGAAATTAAAGGAGGAGTTGGAAGAATGAAAGATCATCTTGCTTGCACTCATAAAAATGTCGAGCACATCCAAAGTGCCAACCGAGGTAAAACAAGAAATATCGACTACCTTAAGAAAGGAATGGCGGCAAAGCAAAACGAGCAAGAACAATTTGATGAAATGGTTGATCTTTGAGCATACTATGGAAGCGGCAGTGCTCATGGATCGAACCCTTCTCATGAAATTGATACAAGAAGCATAAGAGGACCGATGGATAAGTTTCTTGTGCATGAAGATGATGAAGTTGATGAGGCTCGTTCGACTCGAGCTACAAATCCGCCACAAGTTATGTCCCACATGCAAAAAAGCACGAAGACAAGTGGCGTTGGATATAGGAAGATTTTCTTTGAAAATGGGATTTCTTTCAACCGCATTGAGTCCCCTTCATTTGCGGGTATGCGGGTCCATTGCTACTATATGGGAAAGGTTTGAGGGTTCGCTTCCGGGCATGAGTTGAGTACATGGATTTTGAATGAAGAAGTAAAGACAACCACGGTTTGTGTTGAAGAAATAAAAAAACTTGGATGCAACGGTGTCTCAATCTTATCGGATGGATGGAAAGACATGAGAGGAGAAGCTTGATCAATATCTTGGTTAACAATCCTACGGACTGCTTTTCTCAAGTCGATTAATGATCGACGTTGTCGAAGATGCTCAAATGATATTTAAGCTTCTTGACGATATTGTGGAGAAATTGGAGAGGACATAGTGGTTCGTTATTCTTGATAATCTAGCAACTATAAGGCATTGGAAAACTTTTGATGGAGAAGAGAAAGCGTATATATTGGACACCATGTGCAGCTCATTGTCTTGATTTGATGCTTGAGAAGCTTGGAGAGCGCCACAACACAAGAATGCATTGATGAAAGCGAGGAAAGTGAGCAATTTTATATACAATCATGGATTTGTGTTGTGATGAGAAAATTCACAAAGAGAGCTCATCGACTGCGGTCACTAGATTTGCTCTGACTTTTTAACTTTGGAGAGTTTGATTGAGTCGAGGCAACCTTTAGAAGCCGTATTCACCTCTGCGAGAATGGGCAAATAGTACTTGGGCAAACAAAAGCGATGGAAGCGGTAAAAAGATAATTTTAAATGATCCACGATTTTGGCGTAGTGTTACGTATGCTTTGAATACTACAAGACCATTAGTGAAAGTGTTGAGAATGGTGGATGGTGAGCAAATGCACGCAATGGGGTTTATATATGGTGCCATTGATACGACCGAGGAGGAGATTGCAAAAATTTGGGAGGTCGACTTGCCGATTATAAAGAAATATGGGATATCATCGATGCAAAGTGGAAAATCGGTTGCATTGTGATTTACATCTGCGTCTCACTTTCTAAATCCTCGACATCGATTCTCGATTCTCCAATCATCATGAAATTAAGAAGGGTTTAATGTTTTGCATGCTGGCGATTCCTGAAGACCGATTCTGGTGATCTTCATTTGATGCATTAGAACAAAACATGGGCTTTTGGGCTACAAGCAGTTGGAGAGTTATAAAGCAAGATCTCTGGTAAGTTACTAAGTAATAATATTTTTAATTATCATTGTTTAATGTTTACATACTAATTAATTTTGTTTTATTCACAAAAGTCGATTGGTGGATTGATATGGAGATTGACCACGAGCTTCAAGGTTTCTTTGTCAAAGTATTGAGTTTGACATGTTCATCTTCGACTTGTGAGCGTAATTGGAGTATGTTCAATCAGGTATTTTGTTTTTAATATATATTGCTATTATTTAATCAATTTCTATATTTTACATAACTATTTAATATTTAATTTATAATTTTATAGGTGCACACAAAGAAAAGGAATCGTTTGACTACATGCAAGCTCAATTCTTTGGTGTATATCATGTACAATAGAAGGCTGAAAGCAAGACACCACAAAATAAAAAGTCGTGCAAAAGATAAGGATCCTTTGGAAGTTGACCACTTGGCCTCCGATGATGAATGGTATGTTGGCGATATGAATGAGCGAATGAGCAAAGTGGTAGTATTGCAAGTCAAACCGCACATGTGAATGATGATTTGGATCAAGAAATCGAGGATCATATAGATGATTCACAAATGCCAAATGTGGGAACATCGTCTTCATCAAGGACTACAAGTAAGAAGAGAAAGAATAACACAAATTCAAAAGGTAAACTTTGATTTAAAATTTCAAGTTAAAATATTTTTATTTATAACTCTTTATATGTTTATTTACTTACATAATTACATTGTATGTAATTTAGGCAAAGGTAAAAAAGGAAGGATTGAAGTGAATTTGATTGATGAGGAAGAAGAGGAAGATGAAGAGGATGATGATGTTGAGGAGATCACAAGAGAAAATAAGGACAATGATGATGATGATGAATGGGATGACTTAAATATTTAAAAATTTTGATGAATTACTTGTTTATATCCACTTCATGTCTTTGTTTTTTATCTTTGTAAGACTTAAAATCTTTTATTTAATGTTGAACTTGTTATTTATTATATTATAATTTATTTATAATTTTTTGGATTTTTTTATTCTTTATTGTCGAGGCTTACGCCTCGGACCGCCTCGAGGCTTACCGCCTCGCCTCAAAAATGTAAAACGCCTCACTCCCGCTTCACGCTTTTTACAACATTGGAAAGAACTAATTTGTGAGGTGCTATCCTGCTCTATCAACTAACATTGATCATGATAATGGAACACAAATGTACCAACATACTTATATGTACATGTGAATCAACTATATGATTGGAAGCAAGATACATCTGCCAGTAAATACCTCATCTCCATCTTTTAAGTAACATGTTAACTCACAACTAGTTATAGACTGTAGTGTACCAAATAATGAAAAAATCAGCCATCGAGAGTTCATATTCTATCCTGTCAAAAGTGAGTTCCTAGTCTGGCATCTTTAATTACCAAAACCTTTACTTATCGCTTATCATGCATGGGTAACAAATAAATTTTATACTTGTTAAAGTTTTGTCCTAAAACCAAAAGGTGCTAATAAAGAAACAACAATGTGGGTACAGTAAAAAAATTATAAGGGAAAGAGCAACCACTCACCTTCAAGTCATCAATTACAGTTTTTAGCTGCTCGTTTTCATTCATCAACCTTGCAATTTCATCAGCCTTGGCCTGGTAAGTAAAGAGGAGACGGAGAAGGGCTCTAATTTCTTCTCTTTAAGGAAAATTACAAGAAGACTTTCATATGCATAAAACAAAAGAGAGTGATCATTGGATATTCTTAAATGTTACCTTCACATGTTATAAACTCAGATCCAAAGAGAGTATGACAGAAGAAATGTTATAGTAAGGAATATTTGGAGGAAAAGATTAATTTTTGTTCGGGCTTCTTGCTAAAACAGCATTAGAGACAATTGTGGGAGAAGCATCTTTCTTAACACACATCAGTTGATCAATTCTCTAGTCAATAAAAGTTTTACAAAGTTGGAGGAATAAATGTTTTGTTGTTTAAACAAAGTATGCAAGCACAAATTTTTACCAGCATATAGCACATGCCACAATCCCAGAATAAGTACTACAACTTCAATACCTGAGCTTGTCTAGCAGCTCCATGCAATGCAGCTTCCATCATTTTCATTTCCTTCATCACTTTCTCATGTTCAGCCACAGAATCTGCAATATTAGAAGAGCTGCTTGACGAACTCATCCGTTCCTTTACATTAGTATCTTTTTCCAAATGCTGCTTTAGCTCAACTGAATCCGAGACAGCATCATTTAGAGGTGTGACCAAATCTGATGCTGCTTTTGAAGCCTCCACCTCGTGATATTGTAAACCAGGAAGTCAGTAGAACTATCTTCTGCTTCTATGGTGCTAAGAGGAACATCTAAGACATGTGTTTCTCTGCTTTCAGCTGCGCCTTGAGGAGAAGCATCCTGTGTTTGGACTGGCAAAACATCTTCAACATCGTGTCTTTTGGCATTTTCATTATCTATGCTCTTAGACAAAGTAGTAGCATCATCAATATTAGAAACATAAGTACTAGCTCCTACTGTATCTGCAGGACTTACTGATTCCGGTTGTAGTGACTCCAACAATGTAGAAGATATTTCTTCTGACCCCTTCTCCTCCTGAAGATTGTCAGTAGATCCAGGTTGCACGGTCTCTGACAATGTAGGAAGTACTTCTTCTAACTTCTCCTCCTCTTGAAGGTTTGCTTGTAGATTCTGTTTGCTGAACCTCTTCAGATTTTTGTTCAGAAGCTTCAACATGAATCAAAGGTGAAACCACTTCAGCTTCACTGTGGTCAGAAGCAGCATTTTCTTTTGCCTCACCACTGTTATCCTTTATTTCCTCATATCCTGTTTCTGCTTCTGCATTTCCTAATTCTTCCTTTACTTCTTCTCCTCCAGGAGTTACTTCACTCACTTGATTGACTGAGTTGTCATCCTCAACTTGTTTATCCTTGACAGAGGATGTAGGATCTAAGGTATCAGACATATCTGATGACTCAAGAGTATCTTCACCATCTCTCTGACCCATCAACCCAATGATAGGTTCGAACAACACCTTCGGACCTTCCTATCAGTAGCTGAAGGCCATAGTCCTGGTGCTGTTATTCAGAAACAATGAATAAATATAATTGATTGCCAATATCAAATGCACTCAGACAATCAACATACAGAATTAGTTGAAGAACTACAACTAGATTTACAAACCGGATTGGAAGCATGTAACTGGTTCAAAACTTTAAAAAAAAACTTCTGCATATATATCTATAAATACGCAATAAATGTACTGGTAGCATTATGCCCTTGCAACACCACAGGGCCCTAAAAGCAGCAAACTACATACACTGATACATTTATCAGCAGATCAGAAAAGACTCGAACTTCTTCATGACTGGCACACAAAAGTAATAAATACAAGGTACCAACAAATCTAATTCTCCCGCTTTATGAATAAGAGCAAATCTTAAGCTATTTCAAAAGTTAACAATTTCTTATCATCTAAATGGACATGACAAACAAATAAGACGGTAGATCTCATTAAACCTGATAACATCACATTCATTAAAAAATGCAACTAACGATAAAAATTCCCAAAATAACTCATACCCTCACTGTCACTAGCAGCACCAGCAGCCGCAGCAGCATCAGCATCAGATTTCTCCTCGAGCCCAAGCGCACTGTCGAAGTTCTTCTCGATGTTTTTCACACTTTCACTAAGCTTATTCACCGCCCCCGCAAAATCTAAGTTCCCTAACGAGACTTTCCCACTGAACCACGTCATATCTTCTATCAGGCCGCTTGATCCACTCTACCAAATATCGGATTCACATCATCCAAGCTGCCAAACCGACCAAATCTCATATCGCAATCCCCCCAAAACAAAAGGAAGGAGAGCTTTCACTAAATTGAGATCATCTCTACATCAATCAAAAAGGAAATCAAAGCGGAAAATAAAGATCGAATGCCTTTTCTACCGCTTTTCAGTTTCTGAAATCGCTTAAACGATGTAGGATGAGCAGTGATTTCAGAATCTCATCGGAAATTTGAGAATTGGGCATTTGGAAGCTAAGGATCCATTAATGCGAGCCCAATTGTCGCTGGCGATTGAAAAAATTTGCAGTGAAGATTGATCTGGTAAACAAACGACCTCGTTCCGAAAGATTTTACTACAATTACGCTTTTTTTTTTCATTTTTTGGTTAGGGGTAATTACAATTAAACTTGAATGCTGGTTTATTTATAAAATAAATGAGACTAACTCGAGCTTAAGACTCAATTTGAGCAAATTAGTTTTTTTCACATATCCAATTAACTTTTATATTTTTATCTATAAGAAATATTTAATTTTTTCACTTACTATCAACCTATGTTGAAGTTCTTCTCGAATCTACTAATACTCTAAAAATCCACCATATAAATGCTTAGTTTTTATCAGATTGAGTTTTAATAAATATAATGTGTATAAAGTGAGTGGAGAATGTGACTCACATAATAAAATATGTTATGTTGGTAGAAAAGGTGGACCATGAGTGATTTTTTTGTAAATAAGTAGATTGAGTGTGTGTAAAAATATTGACTTTTGGGTGGGGTCCATGCCTATAAAAGAAAAGTGAACGAATTTTGTAGACATACCGAAATTGAATTAAATGAACAAATATCAAGGATAGATGGAGTGTACAAAAATAAAACGTCTTATGTTTATATCTATTTCAATACAAAAATAGAATGTGTCTATTAAGGCGAACCTATGATTGGTCGAGAAATCTTGTACTCCCTCCGTCCCGTCCAACACGGCTCATTTCTTTTCGGCACGGTTATTTAGGAGAAGTGATAAAGTGGTTAAAGTGATAAAAAAGTAAATAGGACCCACAACTTTTGAAGAGATAATTATTTCCTAAAAATGAAACAGGCCATATTGGGTGGGACAGCCCAAAATGGAATACGAGCCATCTTGGGTGAGACGGAGGGAGTATTAACTAAACATTAGTGAAATTAAAATTAGGATGTATCACTTATAGGCAATGAATGCTTACTCATATTCATTTGATTGTAGGACTTGTTATTTATGTGTGTTGGATCATTATTGTATCAACACGATAAAAATCAAACACAAACATAATCTGTTAAGGATCTGTCTAACTTGAACATGACACGATTTTGTTCGTATTGACGCAAAAAATATAGAAACAAGACAATAAACTCAAACCAAAACTATAAAATATATTAATAATAAAATATAGATATGAATATTAATAATAATATTAAATATATATAAGAATATTATTGTGTTATAATAACACAACATGATCCAGCAGGATCACGAATATGACACAAATTATCGTGTTATACGAATATGATACGGATCCAACATGTACACAATAAAAAAAATTATCGTGTTGACAAGATACGAACACGATAAGAGCGGACATTAATTCATTAATTTCGTGTGTGTTCATATTGTATCGAAAATTATCGTCATCACCAGCCATGCTGCACCTGTATAACTATCTAGTTAGATATGGTTACCACTAAACTTGAGACAAAGTCTAGAAATGCCTCTGAGGTACCTAATATCCATTTCACTGCTAACCAATGTTCTTTTCTAGGGTTAGAGAAAAAGCGACTAACTACACCAACTGGATGAGCAATATCAGGTCTAATGCATACCACAACATACAACAAACTACCAACTGTAGATGCATATGGCACCTTTTGCATCTCTTTTTTTTCTATCTCACTTTTGTGCTGAGTTGAGCTTCATGTGATTCGCAAGTGGAGTGTTGAATGGCTTCGACTTGTTCTTACTTAATTTTTCAAGAACTTTCTCAATGTATTGTTCATGAGATAACCAGAGCTCCTTGCTCTTCCTATCCCTGAAGATCTTCATTCCAAGGATATGCTTAGCCACACCTAAGTCTTTCGTCGCAAAAGACTTGCTTAGCTCTTTCCCCAGCTTTTCAATTTTGCTGGCATCATGCTTACAATCAGCATGTCGCAAACGTAGGCTGATAGTATAATAAAGTCACCTTCTGCGAACTTCTTGAAGAAAACACAGTCGTCTGAGGTGGTCCTGTTGTAGCAATGGATCGATATGAAGAACTCAAATTTCATGTACCACATTTAAGGAGTTTGTTTCAATTCATACAATATCTTCTTCAACCCATTGTTGGATTTGTATCTTTGAAGTAGATTGGTTGAGCTTGTATACATGTTTCATGTTACCACTATTACAATCTCCTATCTAAATTGTTTACTTGATTGCACATCCTTTATATCATATATATATATATATATATATATATATATATATATATATATATGTATATATATATAAAAGTTAGATCATACAGTGTGTAGAAGATCACGTAAGTCCGTATGATTGGTTGCTTTAATGAGATATAAAAGGATCTGGCCGAGATAATTTGAGGACGAGTTGTCGGTATAAGGCTGCGGTATAGATAAGAAGTTACTTAACTTGGTTGCTTGTCTATCTTGGTGCGTCTCGACGTATTGATGGATCACGGTGAGATGAGTTCTCCTATCTAACCATCGTGAAGAACACAGATCTCGGTGACTTTACGTTGATCTAAATCTCGATAAGGTTTTAGTGAGTATTGTTGGATTTGACATCAAAGCGGTTTGGTTGAGCTTGTATACAATGTTTCTGTTACCACTATTACAATCTCCTATCCGAATTGAATACTTGATTGCATATATCGTGTCCCTTATCTCATATATAAGTTAGATCATACAGGTGTAGAAGATCACGTAAGTCCGTATGATTGGTCGAGCTTAATGAGATATAAAAGTTTCACACCGAGACAACTTAAGGACGAGTTGTCGGTTTGAGGCTGCGAGATAGATAAGAAGTGACTTGACTTAGTTGCTTGTCTATCTTTGATGCGTCTACGGCGTATTGAAGGATCACGATGAGATGAGTTCTTCTTCGACCGTCGTGAAGAACCAAGATCTCGGTGACTTACGATGATCTAAACCTCGATAAGGTATTAGGTGAGTATGAGTTCTTGTCCATCACTTTGACTTGTTATGGGTGAGGTTATATGTTCTAACCCAAGATTCTCGCATCTTGGGTGGTGGCGATCTTGTATGTCACGCTAGTTATCATGTCGAGTCACCGTATCCGTTTAGGATGATGGCGTCCCTTAGGAGCTCAAAGGTTTATTGTACTAAACCTGCGCAGTTGAGTTAGCTCAAGTACAATAATAAGGTTGAGTGGTACTACTTAAGGAAATGAAGTTATTAATCGTTTTAAGCGATCGATTGCTATAAATGATTAATGGACGTTCGATATCTTAAATACGGAGATTCGTAATGTCTAAGTGCAAGCCCGACTCAACTTCGGTAATAAAGGGTAAGTCAACATTCTTTCTCTAGTGGCATGATCGAATGTTTATAAATTGATTTATGTTCGGGTGAACATAAGATAATTAATTTATTTGAGGTCCATCTTTATTCCTTGCATTTGATCCCCTGGTTTGCCCATCCAGCCCGTAGCCAAGGAAAATCGGTACCTTTATGCTCCCAAAGGCAAGATTTTATTCTCTTTATCCCACAAGGATATTATTATATTTATGGTATATGCATAGATCCTTTCCATATAAGATTATGGTAATAATCCCGAGTATGGAAATAATCACGAGTATGGAAATAATCCTAAGATTATGGTAATTTTCCATATAGGATTATGGTAATTTCCATATAGGATTATGGTAATTTCCAAATGGGATTAAGGTAGTGCATTATAAATATAAAGTATGAGATAAAGTCAGGTTAATGCTCACATAACTAAACAAGAATTTTCGCCCCGATAGAGTTGAGAGAGTTTTCGAAAATTGTGAAGTGAGAGCAAGGGTGATTTTCCAAGCATTCTCCATAGATCGCCTCACCGACGCGTTGAGATTGGGCATCCGGATCTGATCCGGAAGGTCAAAGCACGAGTCTCGACCGTTCGATCCGTTCATCCTGCTCGATCCACCCGGCGGCATCCAAAGGTAAACACGAAAACCCCTACATGTTGCAATTAATTATATAGACGCATGCTAGGAATATAATCAATGTATGGTGAATTAAATATCCAAGATAGATCCTCGGGCGGGGCTAACATATGTTATCCCTACACTTGGTATCGTAGCACGGGATCGAATCTTGGCTCTGCTGGATTAATTCACGTTTGATTATTACGCGTTTAATTAATTGGGATCCGCTGTTCATCGTGGCTCGTTTATTATTTTGTCGGATTTTGTTGTTTCACCACGAGAAAATCCGTGGTTAGATTAGATTTTATTCGTAAATCTTATCCGTAAAAGAAACGAAGACGAAAGAACGAAGAACGAAACGACGGAAAACAGGTCTCGGCGGTCCACGACAAGTATCTCGCGCGAGCCTCGCGATCGCGAGGCGATCGCGAGGGTACGGGCGAGGCGTGCGTTCGCGCAAGACGAGATCCTCGGCGCCACGCGAGCGGCGAGTGGTCGCGAGATACGGCCACGCAGTAAAGCCGGCGGCGAGCTAGCGGGCGGCGGGCGCGTTGCAGCTGAAACCCGACGCCAGCGAAAGGACTCGTGGTCGCGAAGTTTCGGCCGTTAGCGGCGACATCTCGGCGGATGTTCGGCGCTCGGGCGAAGCGCCGCAGCGTGCTTTCGACGGTCGCGGATCGCGTTAGCGATCAGCGAGGTAGCCCGCGAGGACATGCGAAAGCAGTACGGCGGGCAAGTGGTCGGCTACGGTGGGCCTCGCCTAGCGCACGGCCCGGCCTGATTGGGCCGACCCGCCCGCACCGCGCTTCCAGCCCAATCCAGATTTTCGGTCCGTGCCCGTACGCGAGGCCCATTTGTTGAATCCGGTCCGTGCTGCACGCGAGGTCGTTTCAAGTTTAATTGCACTTTGTATATCTATGTAATAGATTAGATATAAATGTGCGGGTTTCACGATTGGGCGCGATGAGCGCTTTATTTTATTTTATCGTTCATATGCATGTCGTGGATGTTTAAATTATGCGATAGCATGTTATGTATGTTTATATTACGTTGACAAACCTTTAAGTGTTTTACGTAATTGGATGCGCATAGTAAGCATGCTAGGTTTATCGCGTTTATCAAGCATATTTTAGAATTACTGCGAGCATGTTTTACATGTTGAGTTCTATAGAAAAGCATGCTAGGATTACGTGATCTGCATGGACAAACCTTTTGAATAAAAAGATAGCAAGTAACCCGACAAATTAATTTTCAAATTAAAATGTCAAGACCTCCACTTTTTGATCTCTAAACAAAGTGAGGCGACCGTGAGTAAACTGTTTGGTATGATTTTGTGATGATTCTTGGTATTGTTTTACGTGTCATTTTCTATGGTTTGTCTATTTATGCCTTTGGTTCGAGTAATATTTATCGATTCGGACTTACTTCGTTCGTCTCGATGTTTTGTAGGAAAATGGCATAAAATAGGATGAATTGGATCTGCCAAGGATCAGATATAATTGAAGATCATCTCGATAGAAGTCCATAGGCACAAACGGATCGCAATTTGGAGTTCGGACGAGGAGAACGGATCATTTCTTCAAAGTCGCGCGTGCGCTCCAGCGCGCGCTCGCGCACCGACGCTGAACACTTCCAATGATTCTAATGAATAATGGAGAAGGAATCAAGGATTTTTCCTTGATAAGAAGTAAAATACGTTGCGATAGGAGTCTGTGGCGAAAACCGTGCACAAATCGAAGTTCGAGGCGAAGGAGAACGGGCCAAAACAAAATGTTGCGCAAAGCTGTGTCGCCCCGCGCCCACGCGCCGCCGCCGCACGCCCAGCGCCGGTTCAGCATCTTGAGCGCGTTCAGCCCATTTTGCCCTCTTGAGCGCCAGTTCTTTGTGAACGCTGGTTCACCATTTGGCCATCTTCGTGCACATCAATCTTGAACGCCCGATTCATTGTGAACGCCGGTTCACTCCTTTCACTGCGGCGCCATCTCCATCAGCGCGCGTCGCCCAATTCTCCTCGCAAGCTCACACCGAGCCGGCGCTCGCCAAGCGAGAATGTATTTTGAACGCTCGGTCGAATCGGCGCCACCTTTATTTTATATATATATGCGCGCATTAGGTCAAATAGGAGGTGTTCGAGTTTTTCTTCACGCGCGGCGCCTCGCCATTTTCTTTGTGCTCTTGGTGATTCTTCCGAGTTTTTCAACGGATCGACACAAGCGTATAATCTTTAGATTTAATTCACATTTCTTGTTTTCATCGAATGATTTAGTTAATCAATTTATGCTTTTGGATTTATCGTTTAATCGAAATCAATTTCATCGTATTATTGCTAATGATTTCTCGCTTTGTGATTCTTATCGGATTCAATTCATAGTGACGATGGATTGTGTTCATGTCTTTCTTGCTTCGTTTAATTCTGCTCTTGGAGACGGATTGATGATTATGTTTTATTTGCAATTAGATTTAGATTGTGGATTGACAAACCACATGAATAATATGATTGCATATGCTTTTATTTATCGCTTTGATTTATTGCTTTCATAGTTCAACTAGGGATTGACAACCCCTGGTTTAGATTTAACACTTTATTAGTTTAGCTTGGGATTGACAACCCCACTTAGGATCATTGTTTATTTTCTCGTATTTCATTCTTGCATGCTCAACCCCGTTGGTATTAGTATGTTTAGGATTTAATCGCTTTCAGTGAGCAACATGAACATTAGGCCCTGTTAAGTTTTCCTTGAGAGACGACTAGGGTTAGCTTTCCCTACTATAACACCTCGTACGATTGCGAGTCAATTAAGAGTATACTTTTGATTGAACAAATTTTGGCGCCGTTCCCGGGGAAAACTTTAGGCGTATTGTTTGTGTTGTTTGTTTTCTGTGTTTCTTTTCTTTACTGCTTGGTTATTTTCTCCACAGTGCGTGTAATTTTGTTTACATTGTTGGTATACGCTAATGCGGGGTTATCAACGATGCGATTATGGTCAACCCGACCGGGAGGAAAGTTCGTCGTATTGGGTAAATTCTTCTTCGAAGAAGGAGCCCAATCGACTTTTCGAGGATGTCCATCGTGCCACGAGCCACAAGCATATGATCCATATTGGGATCCACAGAACAATGTACCGCCTCCACAACCCGATCCGTAAAATTGGAATCCACCGTACTTTGAGGATCAAGCCTCCAATCCTCTCACGGGATCAACCGCCTCCGCGACACTATGAGGATCAATCCTACAATGCTCATCGAGCAACCACACCCTCCACCTCGGTATGAGTACCCACAACAACCACCTCCACCTCATTACTCATACCCGCAGCACCCACCTCCACCCTCGGATGACGACTTGGGAGGATGAGTTAACTCAAAAAGAGCATCCCATTCAAAAACGGATGCTTTAGTCGAGGTTTGGATCTTCAAATGCCTCGACTTTGCGTTTGGAGACGCAAATAGGATATGTCGAGCACCTTGATAAGTTGTTGCGACAAGGAGGAACTTCCAAACCAATCCGATCGATCCATCCGGTCGGTCCTTGTTCTGAAAGTGATCGAATAGTTGAAAATTGGGTGGAAGAGACATTAGATGAGCTGCGATCACGGGGGTGAAAAACGAAAGTGGTCGAATCACACCTTTCCGCACCAACCCGATCAAGCTCGGATGGTCACCACTCTTGGAAGTGACCCAATTGTTGAAGATGGGCGGGAGAGACACCTGAGGAGCCGATGCAGCTAGATGAGGTGGAAAGTGAGAACGAGTGGGCACATGTGGATGAGAAGCATAATCAGAGCCCCGATGATGTTTTTATGAGAACGGATAACAAGGAAGAGTGGGCAAATCCTGTCGATATCATTCCAACACTCACTGGAGGTGAAAGAGTTATCCAAACACGTGAAGGAGGATGAAGAGGGATGAAGCAAGAGTGGCACTCGAAGTTGATGACATGCCAAAGCCCACTCTGGGCGATCAGCCTTGCCTCAACAATTGGAGTACGGGTCCCGAGAGGAGGATACAATGATAACAAAGGTTGAGGTAACTTCAATAATTTGTCAACATCCTAATTCACCAAAGTATCGTGCTTTGGGAATTATAGTTATCTATTTTTCTTTGGAGAATAGGATGTTTGACTTGAGCTTAAATGATTAGTTTTTGCTTTCTTTCTTGTCCTTTGTGCATATATGGTTTATCTTGATGCTTTGGCGAGATGGTATTCCTGCGGTGAAAGACTATGGATAATCCGTTGTTCACCGAACACGTCGTGCTCACTACGTTAAATTGAGTCTGCGTGGGAGTTTACCACGGTTTTTATTTGCTTTTTTTCTTTCTTTCTTTGTCTTGTTTTGTTGTTCTTGTTGATCTATCTGTTGTTGTTGAGTTTGTTTTGCTCGGATCCGGAAAGTTGTCGTGACGAGATGATGCCGTGGTGCTCCAACTCTACAACACATTCTGCCGATTATCAGGGAAGTATCATCCTCTATAGTCATTTTGAGCTTTTAATGTTTTGAGCACTGGGGACAGTGCTCGATTTAAGTGTGGGGGATGTTTACTCAGTTTTGTATGCGTGATGTATTGTTTTGTTGCTTAATGACGTGCCCTTGTGCTTATTTTGATTGTTTGGACGTAAGCTTTGTCTATGCGAATAAGTTAGGATCTTGATTTGTGCAACTGAACTCTGTGGTATTGATCAAATTGAATTTGAATTTCCGAAACTTTTGGTGATATATGATTTGAGTATAATGTGAATTGACGAGACTGTAATTGATAGAAATTGAATAGGGGGAAATTGATGTGATTTGTCCGCTAATGTTAGTGAGTGTTAACATTGTGGTTGCTTATATACTTGTTTCATTTTATATATAAAAAAAATGTGAAAAGAAGAAGAAAATGAGAGAATGAAAACTCAGGTTATTTGTTGAGATTGTTGAAATGGAGGATGGGATTACATCTCTCTCGTAAATTGAGAAATGGACATGGGAAACCACGTTAGGAGACTCGAGTTCATCGAGTTCACCTTTCGAATATTGTTCCAAAATCAGTTAAAACATTCTTTGTGCTTTATAAAAGAAACTTGTTGCTAAAGGTGACCACATTAGTTAGTTCACCCCTAACGGAGAGTTGGGTCTGAGCAGAGATTACCTTTTTATTTATTGGAAGTCAATTGTCGTTCTTGATTTATTTCGCATTATCTTTGAATTCGTAAACACCAAGTGTGGGGGAAATGCAATAAGGTTTGATTGATTAGAATAAGGGTTAAGTTGCATGAGTTATCTTTCGACTCTTATTAGTATAGACTTTGCTTGAGGACAAGCAAATGGATAAGTGTGGGGGAGTTGTTTGGTATGATTTTGTGATGATTCTTGGTATTGTTTTACGTGTCATTTTCTATGGTTTGTCCTATTTATGCCTTTGGTTGAGTAATATTTATCGATTCGGACTTACTGCTCGTCTCGATGTTTTGTAGGAAAATGACATAAAATAGGATGAATTGGATCTACCAAGGATCATATATAATTGAATATCATCTCGATAGAAGTCCATAGGCACAAGCGGATCGCAATTTGGAGTTCGGACGAGGAGAACGGATCATTTCTTCAAAGTCGCAAGCGTGCACTCCGCGCGCTCGCTCACACCGACACTGAACACTTCCAATGATTCTAATGAATAATGGAGAAGGAATCAAGTTTTTCCTTGATAAGAAGTAAAATACGTTGCAATAGGAGTCTGTAGGCGAAAACCGTGCACAAATCGAAGTTCGAGGCGAAGGAGAGCGGGCCAAAACAAAATGCTGCGCAAAGCTGTGTCGCCCGCGCGCCGCGCGCTGCGCTCTCACGCCCGCGCGGTTCAGCATCTTGAGCGCGCGTTCAGCCCATTTTGCCCTCTTGAACGCCAGTTCTTTGTGAACGCTGGTTCACCATTTGGCCATCTTCAATGCACACATCAATCTTGAGCGCCAGTTCATTGTGAACGCCGGTTCACCCCTTTCACTGTTTTTTTGCCATCTCCATCCAAGCGCTGTCGCCCATTCTCCTCATAGCTCACACCGAGCCGGCGCTCGGTTCAAGGCGAATGTATTTTGAGCAGCTCGGTCGAACCGGCGCCACCTTTATTTTATATATATATGCGCGCATTAGGTCGAATAGGAGGTGTTACGAGTTTTTTCTTCACGCAGCGTGGCGCGCCTCGCCATTTTTGCTTTGTGCTCTTGATGATTCTTCGAGTTTTTCAACGGATCGACACAAGCGGATAATCTTTAGATTTAATTCTGCTTTCTTGTTTTCATCGAATGATTTAGTTAATCAATTTATGCTTTTGGATTTATCGTTTAATCGAAATCAATTTCATCGTATTATTGCTAATGATTTCTCGCTTTGTGATTCTTATTGGATTCAATTCATAGTGACAATGGATTGTGTTCATGTCTTTCTTGCTTTCGTTTAATTCTGTTCTTGGAGACGGATTGATGATTATGTTTTATTTGCAATTAGATTTAGATTGTGGATTGACAAACCCTACGAATAATATGATTGCATATGCTTTTATTTATCGCTTTGATTTATTGCTTTCATAGTTCAACTAGGAATTGACAACCCCTGGTTTAGATTTAACACTTTATTAGGTTAGCTTGGGATTGACAACACCCGACTTAGGATCATTGTTTATTTTCTCGTATTTCAATTCTTACATACTCAACCCCGTTGGTATTAGTATGTTTAGGATTTAATCGCTCATGAGCAACATGAACATTAGGCCTGTTAAGTTTTCCTTGAGAGACGACTAGGGTTAGCTTTCCTACTATAACACCTCGCGATTATCATAGTCAATTAAGAGTATACTTTTGATTGAACATAACCGTCCACCATGAGGGCTTGCTTGCTTGTTTATCATAAGTTTGTTAGATGAGATTTCTAAATAAAACTTTTAAATCTATTGAGAAGTGGGAGTTTCATGTGTAAACGATCACACGCGTGGCTTGCATGTGCGATTTTCATAAGTTCTCTAGAGATAGATATAAAATGAGATAACAAAAGAATTTGAATTGGGCGGTATGGTCCGGTGAGTATGCCAATTCTAAGAATTCATTTTCTGTTAAAATTGTGGTCAATGCTAGACATCACCTCAAGTACAACTTCCCGCCAAGTCCTTCTTGCGATAGTGATGTGGTCTAGTAAGGTCAATCGTTAATTTCATTTGTCATAAGGATAAGTTGACATGGATTGAAATTAAGCGACTAAAAGGTATATTTTAGTGCAGTCGGGGGTTCATGTGGCGCCCACACGCGTGGCTTGCATGTGGAATTCCTTGGGCGATTGGAGGTTTCAATTAATATTGTTTTATCAAAAGGTTACAATATTATTATTACAATTATTTGCGATCGTATGCTTATGTGTTTACATTATCGTTTCGAGATATGTCTCTTCGCCGATTATCAATATGCTCGCACAAAATCCGTTATCGGTCCAAATTTTATCGAGTGGAAGCGAAACATGGAATATGTTCTTATCATTGAAGAACACATGTTTGTTCTCACTACTCCTAAACCCGATGCCCTTCTTGACGCGTCGACTAATGAGCGAGAGTCAGCGGACTTTGGAATAAGTCGAACAATATGGCTAAATGCTATATGATGACTACTATGTCCAAAGGCTTGCAGCCGCAACATCGATCGATGGTGACGCTGACGATATTTGGTCAAGTCTCGAGAGTAAGTTTGGGCGATCGGATCGGACGATTCGACTTCCACACAATGAGAGAAATCTTGGCGTGTAAGATGGAAGAAGGAAGTTCGGTCCATGAACATGTCTCCCACATGACTCATCTCATGGATAGTCTTGATCGGTTGGGAGGAGGTATTGACGGTGAAGCCAAGGTCGATATCATCCTCAATACACCGCCAAGTCTTTTGAGAACTTTCGGCGTGAATGCGATCATGAGCAAGACCGAGTTTACACTTAGTCGGTTGCTTAATGATCTCGTTCTTTGCGGAAGGAGTTATGGGAAAAGGAGCACATGCTCTTGCTAGCACATCTAAGGGCCCAAAATTTTCGTTGCAAAATGGAAATAGAAAAGGGGTACCAAAGGTGGTAGAGGCAAGGAAATAGTGGGAGTAATGGGAGCAGAACATGGTTGCCACGGAGGCTTGAAGAAGCCAAAGGAGAAGGGCAAGTGCTTCAAGTCTGCGGTGGGCGGGCATTGGAAGGCCAAGTGCCCTATGCTCGAGGCTCAGTCTGCGGTTTGCTTTAATGTGAAACATGTTTAGCGACTTGTTCTACCCATTCTTGGGTAGTAGATCTGGCGAGCCAGATCATGTTTGTTACACCTTGCGAGGTTCCTGCGGACAAGGAGGCTGTTTGATGGTGAGATAACGATCTCCATGGGCAACGTGGCGAAAGTCGAGGCCGTTGCGGTTGGAGATGTTACTTTATGTTTTGAAAAAACAGTTTAGTTTTAAAAAGCGTTTTATATGTGCGGATTTTCGGAACCTTGTTTCATTTGAAATTATTTACTCATGGATATTGTGTTATTTTTGATAGTGGTGTTTCTATCATAAGAAATGACGAAGTTATCTATGTTGTACGTTATATAATTAAACTTTATACTATTTACGCCAAACATAATACCTATAACTATGTTGCATCTTCATCAAACCCTAAAAGAAAGTTTTCTTAAAAGATGACTCTACTTTTCTCTGGCATCTTAGATTAGGTCACATCAATCTAAATAGGATCAAAGACGGCTAAGAATGGGCGTTGGGTAATCTCACGGTTACTCCGGTTCGGTCTGCGAATCTGTATAGAAGGTAAGATGTCGACCGGACCCTTCAAAGCGAAGGGATATAGAGCCAAAGAAATGTTGGAGTTAGTCCATTCGACTGTGTGGACCGATGTCCACACAAGCTCGTGGAGAATGCAGTATTTTGTCACTTTCATTGGCGATTACTCAAGTGCGGATACATATACCGCTTCACCAAGTCAGAATGCTTTGAGAAATTCAAAGAGTTTAAGGCGGAAGTGGAGCGAAGCTAGGTAAGAGTATCAAGTCATTTGCGATGCGATCGCGGTGGCGAATACCTCGATAACGAGTTTATAGACTATCTAGTGAAGTGTGGGATTACATCGGCGCACTTCACCGGGCACACTACAACAAAATGGTGTGTCGAGGCGAAGAAATAGGACTCTTTTGGAAATGGTTAGATCTATGATGAGTTATGCTACATTGCCTATTTCGTTACGGGGTATGCCTTAGAGGCGGGACATACTTGCTAAATCTAGTACCGTCCAGTCGGTCGAAAAGACCCTTTCGAGTTGTGGTTTGGGCGCAAGCCTGGTTTAAGCCACATAAGGATATGGGGCGATCCGGCACGTCTTTGAACAAGAAGGCGACAAGTTGGAGGCTAGATCCGACGCAAAAAGCTGTTTATTGGCTATCTAGAGGAGCGAAGGTGGTTTATTCTATAGTCCCAAGGATCGGAAGGTCATTATTAGCACTAATGCTCGATTCTTAGAAGAGGACTACATGAAAATCATAAATCCAAAGTTGAAATCATTCTTCAGAATTAGAAGATGATTGTATTCCACCACCGAATAGGCGAAAGTGCGAGATGTCGAGTCTAGTGGGAGGATCGGCACGGATACTTGAAGAAATTGAAGTGGGTCGAGTTCCACCGGAGATCTGGGCCGTGCAAGTGGTACCTACACAGCAAGTTGTGCAAGTTAGAGAACCACAAGTATCTGTACCACCGTTGCCATTGTGCTGTAGAACCTCGTCGTAGTGGGAGGGTTGTTCGTCGACCCGGCGATTTATGTTCGTGGGTGAATCTTGGTTTAGTCAATGACGAACATGCAATAATCGACCCATGGACATACAAGGAGGCGATACAAGATATAGATGCAAGATCATGGCACACCGCTATGGACTTAGAAATGGAGTCCATAACGGCTATGGATGTATATGAAAAGACACCTCTACCAGATGGCAAGGAAGCCATAGGTAGTAAGTGGATATCTGAGAGGAAGAGATTAGATGGAGAGGTTTCGGCTTTCAAAGCCAGGCTTGTGGCGAAAGGGTACACTCAGATTGAGGGCATCGATTTCGATGAGACCTTTTCGCCTGTAGCAATGCTCAAGTCCATCAGAATTCTTCTGGCCATAGCAGCCCACTTGAACCTAGAGGTTTGGCAAATGGATGTTAAAACCGCTTTTCTAAACGGTTACCTTGAGGAAGGTAGAGACATCTATATGCACAACACGAAGGTTATGTGGTAAAGGGTGAAGAGCATCTAGTATGGAAGCTTAAGAGTCCATTTATGGACTTAGCGAACCTCCCGATCATGGAACTTACGCTTTGGCGGTGGTAAAGTCTATGGATTTACCCGTTGTCTAGCGAGTTGTGTGTATCGGTTAGATGTCAGCGATGATGTGGTATTTCTTGCACTTTATGTAGATGACATCCTTCTAGTTGGCAATAACGTGAAGTCATTATCAGGGCGTAAAGAGTTGGCTATCCGATCGGTTTCAAATGAAAGACTTAGGAGATGCGCGTACATTCTTGGGATCAAGGTTTACCGAGATCGCAAGAGGAAAATGTTGAGCTTATCTCAGGCGTCTTACATTGATACTGTGATTACTCGTTTTAGTATGCAAACCGCCAAGAAAGGATTGCTACCTTTCAGACATGGCGTTCCTTTATCTAAGGAGCAGTCACCTATGACTGCAAAGGAGATAGAGGAAATGAGACAAGTTCCTTACGCTTCCCGTAGGAAGTCTCATGTCTGCAATGCTATGCACGAGGCCGATATCTGCTATCGGTAGGCATAGTAGCTAGATATCGATCTAACCACGGACAAGCTCATTGGGCTGCGATAAAGCATATACTCAAGTACACGAAAGGACTCGAGATTATAGGCTGGTTTACCATGCGAGATAGTCTAATGCCTTTGGGTTATCTGACTCGGTTCCAAGTGACCGTGATGAGAAAAAGTCGACCTCGGGCTATGTGTTTACCTTGGGAGGTGGGCCGTATCTGGCGGAGTGCAAAGCGGCGATGCGTGCGGACTCTACCATGGAAGCCGAATATGTAGCCGCCGGAGGCTTCTAAGGAGGCTGTATGGTTCAAGAACTACCTCATGGATCTAGATGTGGTACTGGTTTGCCCAAGAGTATCATAGTTTACTTTGATAACTTTCGGTGCGATGTGAACTCGAAGGAACCACGGACCCACAAAGCGACCAAACACATAGAGAAAGTACCATGTCATACGAGAAATCGTTAGGCGAGGTGGCGTCTTGATTGAAAAGATTGATCTGACGGAAAATCTAGCGGATCCATTCACGAAGAGCACGCAAAAAAGTCTACGATGGACACGTTAGAGGACTTGGATTGCGCTTGATGGCACCCACTTAGAAAAAACTTTTGTATAAGTGGGAGAAGCAAAGTGATGGTTGTTTGTAATAGCTAGTAGAGACACATTGTATACTAAAAGTTTGCTTTAGTATAAGTGGGAGATTGTTGGATTTGTATCTTGAAAGCGGTTTGGTTGAGCTTGTATACAATGTTTCTATTACCACTATTACAATCTCCTATCTGAATTGAATACTTGATTGCATATATCGTGTCCCTTATCTCATATATAAGTTAGATCATACGGTGTGTAGAAGATCACGAAGTGCGTATGATTGGTCAAGCAATGAGATATAAAAGTTTCACGGTGAGACAACTTAAGGGCGAGTTGTCGGTTTGAGGCGCGATATAGATAAGTGACTTGACTTAGTTGCTTGTCTATCTTTGATGCGTCTCGGCGTATTGAAGGATCACAATGAGATGAGTTCTTCTTTCGACCGTCGTGAAGAACCAAGATCTCGGTGACTTACGATGATCTAAACCTCGATAAGGTATTAGGTGAGTATGAGTTGTTGTCCATCACTTTGACTTGTTATGGGTGAGGTTATATGTTCTAACCAGATTCTCGCATCTTGGGTGGTGGCGTCTTGTATGTCACGCTAGTTATACATGTCAGTCACCGTATCCGTTTAGGATGATGGCGTCCTTAAGGAGCTCAAAAGGTTTATTGTACTAAACCTGCGGGTTGAGTTAGCTCAAGTACAATAATAAGGTTGAGTGGTACTACTTAAGAAATGAAGTTGTGTCGTTTTAAGCGATCATTGCTATAAATGATTAATGGACGTTCGATATCTTAAATACGAGGATTCGTAATGTCTAAGTGCAAGCCGACTCAACCCGGTAATAAAGGGTAAGTCGACATTCTTTCTCTAGTGGCATGATCGAATGTTTATAAATTGATTTATGTTAAATTTGAACATAAGATAATTAATTTATTTGAGGCCCATCTTTATTCCTTGCATTTGATCCTGGTGGCCCATCCAGGGCCGTAGCCAAGGAAAATCGGCGCCTTACGCTCCCAAAGGCAAGATTTTATTCTCTTTATCCCACAAGGATATTATTATACTTATGGTATATGCATAGATCCTTTCCATATAAGATTATGGTAATAATCACGAGAGTATGGAAATAATCCCGAGAGTATGGAAATAATCCTAAGATTATGGTAATTTTCCATATAGGATTATGGTAATTTCCATATAGGATTATTGTAATTTCCATATGGGATTAAGGTAGTGCATTATAAATATAAGGTATGAGATAAAGTCAGGTTAATGCTCACATAACTAAACAAAATTTTATTTACCGATAGAGTTGAGAGAGTTTTCGAAAATTGTGAAGTGAGAGCAAAGGGTGATTTTTCGAAGCATTCTCCATAGATCGTCCTCACTCGGCGTTGGAGATTGGGCATCAGGGATACTGATCCGGAAGGTCAAAGCACGAGTCTCGATCGCTCGATCCGTTCATCCGTTCGATCCACCTCGGCGGATCGAAAGGTAAACACGAGAAACCCCTACGTGTTGCAATTAATTATATAGACGCATGCTAGGAATATAATCAATGTATGGTGAATTAAATATCCAAGATAGATCCTCGGGGTGAGGGCTAACATATGTTATCCCTACAAGTATGAGTTGTTGACCATCACTTTGACTTGTTATGGGTGAGGGTTAATGAGATAACTCAATATTCTCCGCAACTTGGGTGGTGGCAGTGCTTGTATATCATGATAGTAACCTATATCGAGTCACCGTATCCGTTTCGGATGATGACATCCCCTTAAGGAGCTCAAAAGGTTTATTATACTAAACACTGTAGGTTGAGTTTAGCTCAAGTACAATAATAAGGTTGAATGGTACTACTTAAGGAATTAAAAAGATTATTATTTTAAGCAGTCGGAACGCTATAAATAATTAATGGACGTGTGATATCTTAAATACGGGGATTTATGAAATCTAAATGCAAGTCCGACTCAACTTCGGTAATGAAGGTGTAAGTCAGTATTTATTCTCTAGTGGCATGAATGAATGTTTATGAATTAATTTATATTCTGGGCTGAACATAAGATAATTAATTCATTTGAGGCCCATCTTTATTCCTTGCATTTGATCCCTGGGCTGGCCCATCAAGGCCTTACCTGCTGGATAGTTTTGCCTATTCCTATTTAGAGTCACATTGGGACTCTATTCTGATTCTCCCATAACTAGATAGATTGTATCTGATATCATTAGATATCAAATGATATTATTCTTGATATGGTGTATCTTTAAAGATAAGATTATATTTATTAGATATGCAGAGATCCTATCCTATTAGGATTCTAGGTATACATTATAAATACAAGGTGAGAGAAAATCGGTGTAATCTCAAGCTTAGTGATTTTCGAAAATTCTCATTGAGGAAAGAAGGCGAATTTTTGCAGTACTTCCATAGATTGCTATCACTCAGCATTGGACTTTGGGCAAGCGGGACCTGATCTAGAAGATCAAAGCACGAGTCGTGATCATACTTTTATCCGACAAATTCGTAGGTAAACACGAGAAAATACCAATGTATGGTGAATTAAACATCCAATGTATGGTGAATTAAACATCCAAGATAGATCCTCGGGAGAGGGTAAAAATCAGATTTCCCTACACCTACACACAAGAGTCTCTTGTCCTTTGACTTTGAACCCTTCAAGTTAGCTCATGTATATTTCTTTGTCCAAATCTCCATGCATAAATGCAGTCTTCCCATCAATTTGCTCGATCTCTAGGTCCAAACTGGCAGCAATCACGAGAACAATTCTGATTGAAGACATTGATAGGATACCGCCCAACTACCGGGCCCAAGCAACAGGCCCAATACAAGTAAGCCTGACATCAAGTTCGGCTAAGAAGACTCCTAAATCGGTGTGAGCATAAAGATTGACCATATATAGAAGAATCTAATTTGAAGAGATAGGAGGAAGATCCGATCCTAGAGGAGATCTCGGATTGAAGATCTAGGTCAATATAATTGTGTATAAATAGAGGCTAGATTAGACGAGGAAAGGCATCTACACTTTTTGTAATCGCTCCTCACATTATCAATACACGAATACTCTCTCTCTCTCCGTGGATGTAGATCTTATTCATAGATCGAACCACGTAAATCTTTGGTGTTCTTGTGCATTTATTTCCCTTACGAAAATAAGATCGATCCTTTGGCGCTGTGCAGGGAACCGAAATTTTGTGTTTTCGATCAACCATCGTTTACAGGGAATCAATCACGACAATGCATACCAGAAGCCACGCATCCAAAGTCGCCGCCGGCAACAACGATGGCCGGGCACGCCGAGCTCAGCTCGGAAAAAGCCCGATCGAAGAACTAACCACGAAGGTCGTGTCGAAATAATCGAACGAGCGGGGCAATCGGTCTTGCATGAAGAAGCGAGGATATCAAAACGCGAGGAGATCGTAATAGTAACCAAGGAGCACCTCGGCTCCACGGATAAACCTTGCGACGTCGAGGGTTCCTGAGAAAAACAGGAGAGTTTTCTCAATACCTCGCCCGCGCACAGGTCGGCCGTTTCCGAGAGAGGCGCGAAGCCTCGTCTAAACACGAGGCAGGGCGAGTGAATCCCAATATTCAAGTCATGGCGATCATACCTCGCACGCGTTGGGGCCCAAACCAATCGAGCAAGGGCGAACAGTAGCGGAAGAGGGCGTCGCGATCGCCGTGAGGCGGTCACGGTTACCAAAGCGAGTTCGGTCGACGAACTCCGCCCACTCTCCGAGGGCGGTTTCAGCAGTGCGGGAGGATAGTCACCCGTTCTCAAATGAAACACTCGACACCCCACTCCCAGACAAATACCGGGTGCCGAGCATCACCCCTCTGACGGACTAAGGGACCCGCAGAACTTCCTCTCGCAGTTCGAGTACAATATGATCAACCAACGCCTCGACATAATTCATATGTGCAAGCTCTTCCGGAGTTACTATTCGACAACGCCATGGTGGTTCGACGATCTACCTCCGGAGCATTGGTTCTACCGATCGATGAAGGCCTTCCATGAAGGTTCTTCCGGAAGGCGAGTCGAAGATGACTTCGCACATCTTCTCACCCCGAGGCAAGAGGCGGAGCGAGTCCATCGGCGACTTTATGACCGGGTTCAATAAGGAGGCACGAAGGTCGCGGATGTGAGCGATCTCCTCATCATCTCGCCTTCGAGCGGCATCACGCAGGGGCCTTATATAAAGAGATCGTCAATCACGAACCCGTCTTCGCGACGGATCTATGGCGCATAGTGACCGTTTCGCCAAAGCGGACGAGGCGATGAAGCAAGCGCGAGGTGGAGAAAGGCGAGCCCTCCGAAAAGGGAGAAGAGGCGGGCGAGGAGGCCGAGGCCAAGGCCGACGGCGCCTTGGAGAGAATCGTCGCCCATAGAGTCCATCTTTGGGACGCGTGACACCTCGGGCGATCTCAATACCCCCATCGACGAAACCAAGGGCGTAGATTTCGCACTCCACACAAACATGTTCGAGAAGCCTCGACCAATGGCGGGAGGGCAAAGCGCCGATTCGAGGATAAATCTTGCTCATTCCATGAGGATTACGGACACTGGCCCGAGGATTGCGGGACCTAATGGGAGAAATTGAGATGTTGGTTTAGGATGGAACCTTAAGGAATGCAGGGGCGGGGCGAGCCGGCGGCCGATGTAAACTCCCAGCAGAGCCAAAAGAAGAGGAAGCAAGAGAAGAAAGGAAATTCCGCCCCACAAGAAAGCAAGCGCGACACCGACGAAGAAGAAGCGGCGAACCACAATATGGCGGAGTCATCTCCACTATTACAGAGCTCCCCACGGAGTCACGAAGTCCTCATGGCCGGCCGAAGTCCACATCTGCGTGAACCGCCAACAAGAGGCTCGAAGGGAGGAGGCGATCACCTTCTCGAAGGCGACCATGTACTGCGATAGTGCCCCACCGGGATGCGGATAATCCGGCGGTGGTCACGAACAAGTTGGTGAAGCGTATACATCGGCGGTGGTGCGTCGGTGGCATCCTTTCAAGGAATGCTTTGATAAGTTAGGAGTAGAGTAGGCGCGCCTCGCACGAGCACCGCCGCCGCTCCGAAGCTTCGTTCGGGAAGAGACACGCCGGAAGGGATAATCGAGCTACATCACGGTAGGAAAGCTTGACGAGCTCCACCAGGTGGTACACTTCCGTGGTGAAGGCTACTCGCCGTATAACATCATCTTGGGGCGAGATTGGTGAGCATTGTAAAGCGGTATGCTCAACATACCACGACAATGAAGATCCCACAAAGGGGGATAGCCGTGATCCGAGGAGATCGAAGCGGGCCAAGGAATGCTTACAGTCGCCCACGAGTGCAGGGACTCGACCCGGCACCCAGGCAAAGCAATTAAAGAAACCCGAGGAGTTGGAAGTAAGAGACATCGCCTACCCACGATGCCCCGGTGGAGGAGGTCACTGCACACAAAGATGAGCCACTCAAGGTCGTCAAGATTGGCTTTACCGAGGCACAGAATTAAGGAGCAGGTTATCGACTCACGAGGAAATTACGAGGCGTGTTTGCTTGGTAAGCCCCTCGACATGACCGGGGTCTCCCGGGTATCATCACCCACAGAGGTTAACATCGACCGAGCACAAAACCGGTTCGGCGAAACAGCAATTTTGCGGCGAGCGGAACCAAGTCATCCACGACGAGGTAAATCAATTGTTAAAAGCTCGCATATTGTTCGAAATCAAATATCCGACACGGATAGCCAACCCGGTGATGGTGAAGAAAGGAGGAGGGATGGCGAATGTGCATCGATTACAACGACCTCAACAAACATTGCCCAAAGTTGCTATCCCTTCCCAACATCGATAAGAAGGTCGACGCATTGGTCGGTCTGAAGTCTTGATTTCTTGGACTTGTATAAAGGGTATCACCAAGTCTTGATGGATGGCGAAGACGGCCAAGATAACCTTCATTACTGAGACTTGGTCTTCGCATATAGGAAGATGCCATTCGGACTTAAGAATGTGGGAGCTACCTATCAAAGAATGGTAGATAAAATATTTCACCCTACATAGGCGGAATGTGGAGGTGTCGTCGGCGACATCGTGGTCAAAAGCAAGGAGGAAGCCGCGTGTGTCGCCGACCTCCGGATCGTCCTCGACTTACTTGAAAAGTCAACCTCAAATTGAACCCCGTAGCACGTTTGCGGTTCGATGCAGGAAAATTCTTAGGGTCTTTGGGTTTCACAAGAAGGGTTAAAAGCCAACCCGTCGAGGTTGAAACCATTCTAGAAATGAAGATGCGAAGACCATTCACGGCGTACCTGGCCCGACGGGCTGCATAGCCGCACTAAGCCGCTTTCTTTCAAAGGCCGCGACAAGCGACTACCCTTCTTCAAGGTACTCAAAAGGCTCCAAAATTCTCATGGAATGATACACACAAGTCCGCCTTTGAAGATCTCAAGAACTACCTCGCCAAACTTCCTACTCTATCTATCCAGAAAGAAGGAGGTTCTTTCCTATACCTCGCGCCTCGGACGAAACCATAAGTGCGGTTTTGAGTGCGAGAGGAAGGCCTCCGACCCAAAGTATATTTCATCGTGAGCACTAAAGGCCGGAAGCGTGGTATCAACCTTTGGAAAAGCTCGCCTAGCATTAGTGAATCTTGCAAGGAGACTACGTCCATACTTCCATGCACATCCATACTGAGTCCTCACGGACCATCCACTTCGCAAATATTGGCGAACCCTGGCGTCGGGAAGAATTGCGAAGTGGGCGGTCGAGGCGGGCGAACACGATATATCTTTCGCCTCGTCGAGCCGTCAAAGGTCGAGCCTTAGCGGACTTTCTTGCCGAGGCTCACTTGGCCGAGAAACCGAAGCCCCGAGTCCGTGTCGAGACAAAGCGAAGCCGAACGGTGGAGAAAACACCGGAGGATTCTTGGCAAGTCTCGTTGACGAGGCTTCGAAAAAAGCAGTAGCGGGCTGGTATCTTACTCCTCGGACCGGATGGCGAGATCACCCACGCACTTCGCTTTATCTTCAAAAATACAAACAATGAAGTGGAGTCTGAGGCCTTGATCGCGGGCTTCGCCGGCTCAAAGTCTTGAGATCTGACGGTAAAAGTTCATAGTGACTCTCAAGTCATCATAAGCCACATGTTGGGGAAGTACGAGGCAAAAGGCAGTAGGATGAAGAAATACCTCGAGAAAGCCAAAAGCCTACAACAAACTTTCTCCCACTTCCGGATAATTCGCATCCCAGGGAGCAAAATGGCGGTGACATCTTAAGCAAATTGGCCTCAAATGGTCAACAAACCCACGATGGAGAAATCCAACACGAAGCATAGATGATTCGATGAAGGAGCCGAGATCAACGTGGTTTCGGATGAAGAGCCAAATTGGATGACTCCCATTCGAGATTATCCGGAGAAAGGCGAATCGCCTCAGACAAGCTCGAGGCGGGAGGATCTTGAGCAAATCATTGCGATATATACTTGGCGGTGTATTCTCTGAGAAAGTCATACCTCCAGCCTCTCCTAAGGTGCTTGGGCCCGAACCGAGCTGATTACGTACTACGGGAAGTGCACGAAGGATCGTGCGAAGTCACATCGGACCCCGAGCCTTGTCAAAAAAGGTCATGCGATGGGGATACTATTGGCCAACAATGTTCAAAGACTCACTTAACCTTGTGAAAAGGTGTCCGAAGTGTCAAATTCACGGGAACGTGCCAAGGCTACCGCAGACCGACCTCGCCTCCGTACAAAGCCCTTGGCCATTTATGCAATGGGGGATCGACATCGTAGGCCCTTTCTGCAAAGCACCGGGGCAACTCCAATTCCTGATTGTCGCGATTGACTACTTCACGAAGTGGGTGGAAGCTGAGCCCTTGGCAAAGATCACAAGCAAAAACGCCCTCAACTTCGTCTGGAAGAACATAGTGTGTCGATTCGGCATCCCTCATATCATTCTTTCGGATAATGGGACGCAGTTCACTGATAAGATATTCAAAGACTGGTGTCAAGAGCTTCGGATCCAACAAAAGTTCACCTCGGTGGCCCATCCTCAAGCAAATGGTCAGACCGAGGTCACCAACAGGACGATCGTGAAGGGTCTCAAAACCCGTCTTGACCGAGCTAAGGGTCTTTGGGTGGAGAATTTACCGCAAGTCTTATGGTCATACCGAACAACACCTCGGACGATTTAATCGGAGAAACGCCCTACGTCTAGTGTATGGAACCAAGCGGTGATCCTGCAAATCGAATACCGAGCCCCCGCACCATTCACTTCTCCGCCGAAGCAAATGGGGAAAATCTACGAACTGATCTAGATCTGCTCGAAGAAAAGAGAGACCTCGCCTACATCAAGGAAGCTCGGTACAAGCAACAAGTAGCTCGGTATTACAACCAGCGTGTCAAGTCCCGACAGTTCCGAGTGGGCGACCTCGTGCTCCGAAATAATGAAGTCAGTAAAGCCGCAAAGCTCGGCAAACTGGAAGCCACATGGGAAGGACCTTACCGGGTCGAAGAAGTCCTCGGAAAAGGGGCCTATAAGCTCGCCCATTTGTCCGGTGAGCAAATACCCAACACATGGCACATCATTCATTTGAAGAGATATTTTGCATAAGTGTCAAAAGTTGAGTCTTGTTCGGTCACGTCTTTGAGTCCTGTTAGGTCGAGTCCGAGTCTTGTCGTCTTGTTCCGTTATCTTTTATCAATAAAAATCTTTTCTTTTCTCTATCTATTTTTTGTCTTGCATGTTTTCATTTGTCACTTATGCATATGACTCTTCTAAAAATTACTATACCCTCTTCGGAGGACGAACTATACCCTCGACGGAGGACAGACTACCTTCGTTTAATACGAAGATGAATTTTAAACGCGCGTAAGGGGACCACCCCTCCCGATAAAACTTGGCAAAACAGGAACCCATACTTTCGTACGAGGACAGATACCTTTGTTTATTTCGAGGGGCGAATACGCCCGTCTGAGGACGAACTACCCTCGTTTATTTCGAGGAAGCTTCGTGCGAGACGAGAATACTTCGTTTATTTCGAGGACGATACCTTCGTACGAGGATGAACTACCCTCGTTTATTTCGAGGAAGCTTCGTACGAGGACGAACTACCCTCGTTTATTTCGAGGAAGCTTCGTACGAGGACGAAATACCTTTGTTTATTTCGAGGACGGATACCTTCGTACGAAGACAAAAATACCTTCGTTTATTTCGAGGACGACACACCCAATTATTTGTTGGGGTAGTAAAGAAGTAATGTCCAAGAAAATACAACACGAAGCAAGGAAAAATTCTTATTTCATACATTATAAATTCATACATTACGAGGACGAAGAGGGCCCCGGAGGTCGGGAAAAGCTATGCCAATCCCTAGAAAAGTCCGGATTCAATAGAGTACTTATGCTAAGCCTACCCCGTCCTCGGTCTACACCAAGAGCCCTGCCAGATCGACCTCTCGGGCCCACGAGACGACCTCCACGGCTTGATGAAACACGACTTCGGCCCCTTAAGGGCCCACGCCTCTCTTGAGCACGGGCGTCTCTCTGAGCTATCCAACCGGGAAGATATATCCGGGAAAAAAGTCGTCTAGCGGATGAAGAAGCTTCGCGAAGAAGGCGCGATGGCGAACGAAGCACGCGTCGAGGAGGGATGACCGCGCTACAATCTCGTATAAGCGCGATCTTCTTCAAATCGTCATATTGCTCTCGAAATTGCCAGGAGTCCCGGCCATACCTTCTCTTATACTCCGAACACCGCGGTTTGAGGTCTAAGACCTTAGCCTCGGCCTCGGAGATGGTCATTCCACCTTGTCGGCGAATAAATGCCTCGTGCTCGGCGTGCTCCTCTATGATCGGTTTGGCGCTTATCCTCTGCAATCTCGAACTTCCTCAATTTCCAAAATCCGAGCATGAAGCTCGTCCAACTTCTCTTGCGACACCTCGAGCTTGACTTGACCTCCTCCATCACATGGCGAGCACGGCTTTCAAATGATAAACCTCGGCCTCCTTGGTTTGAAGAGCCGTGTCGAGGCTTCGATCACGATTCGGCCGGGAAGCATCGGGCATTCGGAGAAGGCGAACAAAAGGCAAGTTTATTATGAACAACTGGTTTTATTAAGCCTCGAAGGCGAATCAGAAAGGACGTCTCTGTAGCGACGTATTTACATTCAAAATAAAAATAAAATACAATGGATCAACTGACCCCGCCAGCGGCTCCATCCCGCACCTCCTCGGCGTCCCGCACCTCCTCGGTATCCTCCTCGGCATCCCGCACCCCCTCGGCATCCTCCCGAGCCTCAATAGCTACAGCTCCGGCCATCCTTCGGTCTTGGGGACCTCGGCTTTGCCAATTCAACAATCAAAGCCTCGAGATTGGTGTCCCCGGTCCACCGAGCACTCGCGGATCAAATCGGGGCCAAGAAGACCGGGAGGCGGCCGGGGCCTCCAAAGACGGGCATGTCCTCCGTGGCCGGCGAGGAGGACCTTCGTGAGTGCCGCACCAAGGCATCTTCCTCCGTCACCTCATACCCATATTTGGACTTATCCAGCTGCGGGTAATCTCGGCGGCCCGTAGCCGGGTGGTCGCTACCACGCGCTTGTTGAGCACGTCGGCCAAATCTCCGGCCAACCCGGAGAACCTCCCGGACAAGAACAGCTTCGCTGCAAAGGCGTGGAGAAATTCACCTTGCGAAGCTACCGCCCCGGCTTCCCGACGTCGGGTCGCTTCAACCTCCACCTCGGCAGAAGCCAGCTTTGCCTTCAACAAGGCAATCTCGGCCGCTGCCTCCGCCTTCAATGCCGCGACCCCCGCCCTCACTTCCTTCACCACCGCCAAGGCCTCGGTCTCTCTCTTCTTTGCCTCCCGAGCCGTCGCCTCGGCCTCGGCCACCTCCTGGACAAGGAGGGTCTTCTCACCCTCTAGATCCTTGGAGTATCGAGCCACCTCGTCGAATCGAGGCGGCATCATCCAAATATTCCACCGCCCCGGTGAGCTCAGCCTTCACGAGCTCGTGCGCCGCACATAAGTCACCGGTCAAAAACTACATCAAAGAAAAAATTAGTGACGTGCAAATTTCTCGTTACCACGGGGAGCGTCCAGGCCGGACACAGCTACTGGGGACCTTGCAATCATCATCACCAACGGAAGTGTCAATCGTTTCCTTCTTTTAAGGGATGGAGGAGAAGGCGACCTCAACCTAGCCTCAGGCCTCTCAGAAGAGACCGCAACCACATCCTTCGGTGTAGCCTCAGGCCTCTCAGAAGAGACCCCAACCACATCCTTGGCGTAGCCTCGGGCCTCTCAGAAGAGACCTCCAAATCGACCCCTTTCCTTCTTGCCTTTGTGAAGTTCACCGAAAAGAGCATAAATACCATTAAAAAAAAAAAGAAAATTCAACAAGGAGCTCAAGACAAACAAGAGGGCCTCACCCTTCACCGGCTCTATCGCGGTGGCAAGATCATAAGGGCTCAGCCCTGCAGCAGCAAGCTCGGCCTCGGTGAACACCTCGTCCACAAGACCGATTTTATCCAAAGTCTCCTCCAGGCAATCAAGCTTTTATCGAACCTACGTCGGCAAGCTTATCCGATCGCCACCGAACTCAAAGCTTCATCAAAATGACAAAAGAAAACTTCTTCGCGGTTCGAGATCTTGATTTTGTCTTCGCTTTGAAGTTGAGGCGGGGTGAAGATAGTACCACCCCGAGCTGCTACCCTTGAGTTGGAAAACCGAGACAAGCCCGGGTGAAAGGAAAATCATGCCGATAGGCATAAACACAAAGGCAAGTCAAATGCCGAAAGGAATTGGGTGTTATTTGGGCGAGAGATATGCGAACATCTCTTGGAGTTCGACATACACATAGGTGTAAGGAAGCGAAGACCGCTCTTAAAGTCAGTCTTCTTATACGGTGATAAACCCTCCGGAGGAAAGACTAGCCCTATCCCATAATGAGGAGCAACAAACTCAAAATCGGAAGAATATGATATTAGGAGGCAAGCTCCCTTATATCCGAGGTTTCTAATATCGAGAGAACAAAGAAACCTTACCAAAATCACTAAAGGGGAATCTAATACTACGTACAAAAGGTAGAAGACGGTCGCGAGTAAAAACATGTAAAACCGCCGGCAAATCCGGCAGCGACACAGAGACAACATGAGGTTCATTATCAAAAGACTATCTAGGAGACGAAGAAGAAGCCATGAAACTTATTGGTTTTATGTAATCAAAGGAGATGGCGCTAAACTCCGAGGCGACAATGGCGACGCTTGAGCACTTTTTCGTAAAATCGAAGATTAAGCACGAGAAATTTGAAAATGGCAAAGTGATATGCGAAACAACGTGTCGGGAAGTTATGCCCCAATATGCGCTTTATCGGGAATCGAACCGCCGCATTAAATGCACATTAAATGCATATCCGTATCCGTGCATGACATCGGCGAGAAAATCACGTGTTCGGCCTCGGCGGGGCGTTCCGCGTTCAAAATAAGAGCGCCGTATATCCGACCTCGACCATGAATTGCATAAACGACTTGGCATAACACCTCGTCGGGTGAAGCCGGTCAAAGACTTGACTAACGCCTCGTAAGATGAAGATCCACAAAGGACTTGACGCGCCTCGTCGGTGCGGTTACTCAAGGACCTCGGCATAACGCCTCGTAAGGTGAAGCGGTCCAAAGACCTCGACGTAACGCCTCGTCAGCACGCGAAGCCAAGTAACAGAACTTCAGCAAAGCACCCCGGCAAGAGACACAAACAACATCACGAGCTTGTCATAACACATCGGAGGGTAAGCGAATTTTGTACAACCTCGGCATGAAGCCTCGATAAGATGATGTCAAGAGCAGCGACCTCGACCTAACGCCGCCGGTAATGTGAAGCGGTGACGCGCAACCTCGGCCTTACTGTAAAAAGTGAACCCGGTAGCGACCTCGACATAATACCTCGAAAAATCGAGCCGAGCGACATGCCACCTCGGAACAATGCCTCGGAAAGGCCAGCCAGACAGCACGAAGTCGGCCCCGAAAGGGCCCCGCATAATCACACACGTACATCGGCGAATCACTACCCCCAAACCCGTTATGACCTCGCTTCTGCGTCATTTTGGGGAGGATGTGATAGGATACGGCCCAACTACCGGGCCCAAGCAACAGGCCCAATACAAGTAAGCCTGACATCAAGTTCGGCCCAGGCAAGTTCAGCCCAAGAAGACTCCTAAATCAGTGTGAACGCAGAAGATTCGACCATATATAGAAGAATCCTAATTTGAAGAGAGATAGGAAGAAGATCCGATCCTAGAGGAGATCTCGGATCGAAGATCTAGGTCAATATAATTGTGTATAAATAGAGGCTAGATTAGACGAGGAAAGGCATCTACATTTTTTTGTAATCGCTCCTCACATTATCAATACATGAATACTCTCTCTCTCTCCGTGGACGTAGATCTTATTCATAGATCGAACCACGTAAATCTTTGGTGTTCTTGTGCATTTATTTCCCTTACGAAAATAAGATCGATCAGACATCTTTATCATTGGTGAGAAAATCTCATCAAAATCAACACCATTCTTCTTAGTGAAACCCTTCATGACCAATCTACTTTGGTACCTTGGTTGTCAACTATGCTCATCAGCCTTCAGTCTGTAGACCCACTTATTTTCGATGGCCTCTTTTCGGCTAGTAACTCCCCTAAGTCATAGGTTGATTTTCGAGTAAGGAGTACATCTCTTCCTTCATGGCTTCTAACCACTTTTCTTTTTGATCGTGTGCCATGGCTTCTCCAAAACTCTGCGGCTCTCCTCCATCGGTGAGCATTACATACTCATGTGGGCTAAATTTGGTGGAAGGTTGTCTTTCTCTGGCCCACCTTCTAACATGAGGGATATAATCTTGTGTAGATGGAATTTGATCGTCACCTGCTATATCGTCAACCAGATCCCCTTGCTCTGGTTGGGTATATTCCCATAATCCTAGAGTCGACGAATGTAATAACCCATACTCGTGTAGCAGAGTTTAGCTCTTGGCTAAGAGCTTATAATAAAGGCATTGCATCCTTAAGAAAGAGTTGTTTAAGCTAAAAGCTTTGAGTCGAGAAGATAGAATCTGAGATAGATTCGAGATAGAATATGAGATAAGATTCTTAAATCTTGATTAGAATAAGAAGATTTAGATTTCAAGAGTCTTGAGATGATATATATGTGTAGTAACCCGAAAATCTTATAGTTTTAATTAGAGCATAATTAAGTACTAATTAGGGTCTTAAACACATTGCATCCCTAAAAATCGATAAAGAAATGCATAATAAAATAGAAAGCTATAAAAATTTGATGAATGGTTAATCGAAGAAATAGAATTTAGAAGATGTAAATCTTATTTAGAAACAAATTTTATTAAGATAAAATAGGAGATATATGTTTACTATTATATGATTGAATGAAAAATTTCTTCAAATAGAAATGTTTTTAAGAAATGTATTAATTATTGTTTATATGAGATTTATTTATAAAATGAAATGGAATATTGTTTAAACTAGTAAGTGGCTTAAATAATTCAATTTATGAATATCTAGTGATAAGGATTTGTTTTAATAATTTTCGAAAGTTTTAGAATAAATAGAATAATTATTTAATTATTTGTATATAAAAGAGTTAAATCTATCTTTATATGGTTTGTATTCCAATAATTGATTTATTTGTTTTGGATCTTTATATTAATGAGAATATTGAGTTTTTATTATTAAAGAATATTAATGTCCAATATTAGTAGTTTTAGAGGATAAATTAAAGAGTATCCTAGAAATTTGTGATAAATAAGGAAAAATGAATAAATAAATAAATGAAGTCATATATATATATATATATATATATATATATATATATATATCTAGAATAAATATTCATATTGATCATCCTCAAAACTCTTTCTTTCTCCTCATTTTGGTACTCACACACACTAAAAATTTTCTTGATTATTCCAAAGATTAAGTTGTGAATTAAGTAAAAATCTTCATAAAAGAGGTAAATACCTTATCTAATCCAAGTTTTTATGGTTAAATTGAAGAAATTCATCTTCTCTTATATCCTTAAAATTTCAAAAATTACAAGTTTAGATTAGGGTTGAATTGTTTAATTTTTGCTATGTATATTGAATCTTCTATGCTTATAATGCTTATATCAAAGATTTATGATTTAAATTATTGAAATTGTGGGATCAAGTAGGAAGTCATAAACCCTAATTTTTGGATGTTGATTATTTGTTATGATTTGATTCAATTGAGTTTATATAAGTGTGATTAAGTAAAAATAAGCATGATTTAGTACAAGATTGGAATAAATTGAATGTATATATATATATATATATATATAATCCCTAATTTTTGGAAACTAGGGGGTTGGATGATATTTGAGTTCTTAATTTTATTTAACTTATTTGATATGATTTTTGAGATTTAGGATATAAATAATGCTTAACTTGAATTTATGAGATTTTATTAACTTGAAATGTGAAAGTTGAATTTGGTAAGTTTAAGCTAAGTTGAAGGATTTATATGATGAGTTTGATTAGGCTTAAAATTGATTATGGATTGGTGATCATTGATGATGGATAAGCATATATATGAGTTAATTGGAATTAAACTGATTATGGATTGAAAAGTTCAATTAATTGCATAATATTATGGTTGAGGGGTATAGTTTAAATATGATGTAAATGGAAGTGTTTGAGCCTGTTTTGAGTTTCTAAGTATATATTTAGGCATATGATGATGATTTGGTGGTTCTTGAATAGGTTTGGATAAATTGGGAATGATTTGCCGATTGCCGATAACTTAATATGTCGAAATTATATATAGTATAATATATGGTTAAATGTTTTGAGAATCAAGTTAGTAAGTTGATGATAACTATATAAGTGAGATTGATTTACTTGTTTGCTTAAGTTAAGGTTTAAGATATTATGTATTGATAAAACTAAGTATAAACTCTTAAAATTCTTTTGATTAAGGAATTTTATATAACTTCCTAAAATTAAAGTTTACTAAGGAAACAAGTTGTTAAGGGATACAATAGCCTAACCTAAATCTTAGATTTAGGTAAAACTAAGAGTGAGATATGATATGTTCAAGCGATTAAGAATGTTTTCTAAATTCGATAATTATTTTATTTACAAGGATCATGATTGAAGGATGAAAAAGAAGAACTTGTTGAGTAACAACGTTCCAGGTGGGTTTATTTTTAACTAACGTGTGCGTAATGTTGAATGTTTCATTTATATCTTGCATAGTATTGTGAAAGATTGAATTGTCATATGTTGAGCATAAGATCATGTTATCTATCTACGGAAGGGTTCTGTATACAATTATGACCGTGAGCTTGCAGTTATGTAGGCCGGTCAAGGTATTGAGAAGGAGGCCTACTTCTCAGTATCGAAGGACGTAGATAGGTAGACTATGATTGGTAACCTTCGGGGCCAACACAAGAAGATAATGTCGGCATAACATGACATGTGATTGCATTGTTACAGATTCATAAAGTGCTTTGTTTATGAAAGCCAAAACAAGTTTTATTTTATCTTAAAGCTTGTGTAAGGTAAAGTTTGGCAAGAGAATAAAATTTAAATTTTGGCGATAATCCACTGAGTACTTTTTAGTATTCACGCCCACATATATTTTCTGAATGTGTAGGTGAGCTTGGAGATGAAGATGGAGAAGGAAGCTGAGCTAGGGTTCTTTTGTTATACTTATAATCGTGCCCTGAATGTCATATCCTCATACATGACATTCAACCATTCTTTCGTTGTCAAACTCTTATGATTCTGTTGTCAACTTATGATAAACTCTTTTGTATGTTGGAGTTTGTTTGATATGTAAACTTTAAATGTTGGTTTGGATCCATTTTGATTGTCAATCAAATAGTTAAATCCTTTTTATCCTTGAAGTCATTGCAGATTGGAATTGATTATGTTCTTAATATAATCCAGTTATAACCTGATTACTTAGTTAATCATTTAATTAAGTAGTCGGGTCATGACAGAGTGGTATCAGAGCCACTGTTCGCTCTGGACCTGTGAGTCTTTCTTTCTTGAGCGTAATCTTTCCTTGCGAACCTTGAGTTTTAAAAATAGAAAGAAATTAGTAGCAGCTCAGCATTCCAAGTCCATCTCTCCAGCTCAGCCAGGTAAGTTAAGTTATGATTTGTTTTAAGAAGCATAGAATATGAATGTATTGGAAGAAGTTTAATGAGTATGATGTGAATTTATGTGATGTGATATGTTTGAAAATGTATGATGATAGATAAATGTGTTGTAAGAAAAAGTAAGAAGTTTGGGTATAGAAAGTGGATAGTTATATATTTGTCTCTGGTTAGTATTTAAGTTATATTTTATTATAGGATAGCAAGAACAAGAACCACTCCACGGAAGACCACAGCTGTTAGACCGACTGCAATAGGAAGGACAATTAGCTAGATTTTATTCCTTTAGAATGGGTGAGCAATAGAACATGGTTCGCTTCCTCAATCAGTTTCTGCAATTATGGGCATCGGTAAGGAAGCACGGTGTTACAGAGCTAGACGGGTTGCTCCAGTTAGTGCAAGCTTTACCTTCTAATTGGCGTAGATGGGCTTCTATGGCTGCTTTGGATTTTGTACACCCTGATATGGAAGCCAGAGTCACTGGTAATCTTATTGGTTTCATTGACCTTATCAAGGAACAATTCAGTTTGACAGGGAATCCTCCTCCTGGTCAATACCCTTCTCTAGATCATTTTATCCCTACAGTTCATCAGATTTTGGCTGATATCCTAGCCCCAGAGAAGGGTAAGATTGAACTTGACACCAATGAATCCAATGAGAATAGCTCTGATTTTGATGAGTTTGTCATTTTAGATTTTCTTTCGAATGATTATGAGCATCGTATAGAATCTGAAATGACTTCTATTGAAGTGGAATTGTATGGCCAACCTTTTGCTTTGAGTCCTCCATCAATACCAGTTATTTTTTTTACCCCTCATCCATAAATTACTTCAACACCACCTCCAGATAATGTAGACATTGAACCCGAGTGTCAGTTTTCAGTTGGTACCTCGAGCTTGCAGCCTTTGCCCATCAATGAGATGTTGTCTGTTACTGATTCATCTATTCTCACTCCTGGAGAGCCTTCCTGCTCATTCACCGGTTGCCTCCTTACACCAGAGAAACCTGAATCGGAGACATCTGAAGAAAAGAAGAAGTCAGATGATGATACCGCTGCGAGTTAGGAATATGGTATTAAGACTGGTTAGTTGTTAGCTAGGTAAGGTAGTAAGAGAACAATGGCAGATTATGTACATATAGTGATGGGTGTAATTAGAAAAGTGAAGTATAGTGTAGATAAAAACTATGTGTGATATAAAATAGATAGGATAAAGCAGCACTATCATCCCCAAGTATCATTGAGGCCAATTTTGTCTTTTGTAAAAGTTCTCGGGGAGGCAATTTTCTTTGATATAAAAATGTGAATATTCTGCGATATTGTTTATCCTTGTTGTGATTGAATGATTTCTATGCTTAATCTTCCCTATATGTGAATTTAATTGCAAGACGAATTTTTCTTCCTTTGCATTGATATTCAATCAATTATTGCGAATGTGATAATTTTCTTTTGAATTCAGTATGCCACCCTGAAGAAGAAACTCAATCCCCGAGGAACAAGGAAGTGAAACGACCCCTCAAAATATACATGATGCTACATCTCCTCAACCCAATAAAAAAATAGCTGAACTTTTCCTCCGACAAAACCCACCAAACTTTACTGGGGCTGGTAGTCCTGCTAATGCCGAGGAGTGGGTACGAGTAATAGAGAGTATATTCAAGTTTCTGGAATGCAACGATCAGGAATGTCTTCTATGTATATCTTTCTTGTTGAAATGACCAGTGGATTTCTGGTGGGAAGCGCGACAGAAGACGCTTACTCCTGAACAGTTGGCCAATTTCACCTACGAACAATTCAAGGAGGAATTATATGCCAAGTTTATCCCACAAAGTTATCGAGAACAAAAGGAAATGGAATTTATGAACTTGAAGCAGAGAAATAGGAGTGTGGCGAGAATGTGATCGAAATTTTGTACCTTATCTCGATATGCACCTTAGAAGGTGGAGACCGATGGCAGAGATGTGTCCTTCTGGACTTGGGCCATAAATTCGAGTTATATTGGTTGCCCAACCACCGATGTCGTATGCTGAGACTCTAAATCGGGCTTTGGATATGGAAATGGAAATGTAGTCCGAAAAAGCTACCTTGGAGTTGAATCCTAGTTTATCCCAGTCTAGTTCCACCTAAATTTTCTTAAGTAGAATGAAGTTTAAGGGTAGCGGAGGAAAATAATGGATTCCCAAATAAGAGACCATTCCTGAGACAGGGACCGATTCCGCCGAGACCGTTTCGACCACCATTTCCAGGATAATTCCAATCTTCTCAGAATCCGACGAGACCACCAACCTGCTCACAATGCAACCGAGTACATTCAGGCGTTTGTATATTTGGAAGTAATAACTGTTATACTTGTGGACAATTTGGTCATTTCTCGTCCACTTGTCCATATAGACCGAAATTTTCTGGACGTGGTGAAAGGTCTAAGTCCTCCAGGCCAATTCAACCTATGAAAGCTATTACTGGATATCCTCAACAATTCCAGTATCAGTTTCCTCAACCACCTCTGCTACATAGTCCAGATGCCTTGTTTTCACAAATACAAACTCAATCTTCTCAACTACAACCACAACATCAGAAAGCATATGCTCTTAAGCAGAAACAATCTAAGAAGAGTCTTGGCAATTTGATAGGTATGGCTCGATTAAAAGGTGTACCTATCATAGTTCTTTTTGATACTGGAGCATCACATTCCTTTATTTCTACCGTATGTGTAGATAATCTTGAACTTCCTATAGAACAAGCTGAGATGAGTTTTAAAGTGTTTGTCCCTTTAGGTGGGACGACGATAGTTAACCAAGTGTGTCCTAACTTAGAATTTGAGTTAGGATCACTCAGATTGAAAGCTGAATTGTTACGTCTTTTGTGTATGAGCGAGTGTATTTTCAAAGATCGACTTAAGATCAGGGTATCACCAGGTGAAGATTAAAATAGAAGACATACCTAAAACCGTATTTCGGGCAAGATACGGACACTATGAGTTTGTAGTGATGCCGTTTGGATTGACCAACGCTCCAGCTGTGTTTATGGACCTTATGAATCGTGTCTTCCATGAGTATCTCGATAAATTCGTACTAGTGTTTATCGATGATATTTTGATATATTCGATGAGCGAACATGAGCACGAAACACATTTAAGAACCGTTCGGGTGAAGTTAAGAACCAAGAAGTTATATGCCAAATTCAGAAAATGTGAATTCTAGTTGAGAGAAGTGAATTTCCTTGGGTATATTGTCTCGACAGAAGGAATTAAAGTAGATCATGCGAAGGTGCAAGTTGTTCAAGAATGGAAATCGCCTACAACTCCGAATGAGATTCGAAGTTTTCTAGGCTTGGTAGGGTATTATAGAAGATTCATCGAATGATTTTCTAAAATTGCTAAACCGATGACATAATTGCTGAAGAAAGGAGTGAAATTTCAATGGACCTAGGAATGTGAGGACAGTTTTCAAGAGCTTAAAGATAGATTGACCACTGCTCCTGTTTTGATAGTACCTGATCCAGAAAAAGGATACACCATTTATACCGATGCATCGAGAAATGGGATATGATGTGTTCTTATGCAAGAAGGGAATGTGATTGCTTATGTTTCATGACAATTAAGACCCCATGAACTCAATTATCCTACCCACGACTTGGAGTTAGCCGCGATGAGTCCGTGCATTCGAGATCTGAGACATTATATATATGGATCGAAGTGTGAAATCTTCACTGATTATAAAGTCTGAAATATTTCTTTGAGCAGAGAGATTTAAACATGCGGCAACGAAGGTGGCTCGAATTAGTCAAGGACTATGCTTGCGAAATTAAATATCATCCAGGAAAAGCAAACGTCGTTGCCGACGTTTTGAGCATGAAAAGTTAAGAAAGATTAGGGTTCTTATTGACCGAGAAGGAAGAATTGCTGAGAGAATTCGAAAGAATGAAGCTAGAAGTGGTGTTACTGTTTAGTATGAATTTGTGCTGATTCTTGGTATTATTTTACATGTCATTTTCAGTGGTTTGTCATATTTATGTCGTTGGTTTGATTAATATTTATCGATTCGAACTTACTTGGTTTATTTTGATGTTTTGTAAAAAACGGCATTAAATAGGATGAAATAGATCTTCCAAGAGTTAACTATTTTGAAGAGCATCTCGATAGGAGTCGTGGCGCAAGCAGTTGTAATTCGGAGTTCGAGCGAGGAGAGCGGAGCGAATCAATATAGTCGCGCACAACAGCCCATCGCACGCATCACTGCGCGTGCCCCGTCGAACGCATCACCCTCGTGCCCAGCGCGCGCACCAGATGCCAGCTCCCCGAGTCTCCCGCGCCCGGCGCCCGTCGAGTCTCCGTGCCAGCGCCGCGCCACCTGCCCGCTCGGCCACGTCGTTCGCAATTTGCCTCGCGCTCGAGTGGCGCTTCGCTCGCCGAACCAGGCGCTACCCGCCCGCCGTCGGCGTGCGCTTGCGTATCTCCGCCCGGCGCCACCGCCCAGCCGCCGCGCCTTGCCTGCCTCTCCGTCCGTGACTGCAAGCAAACGCCACGCCTTTCTCACACCACGCGCGCGCTCCGTCCGTGCTGGAAGCCAGCCTTCGCCCGATCTTGGCGCCCGCCGCCTGCCTCGCCTTGTCGCGCAGCGCTTGGCGTGCTTCCCAACGCCAGCTCCGGTGGCGCGAACCTCCAGCGCCTATCCCTCCGAGCCGCATCCGGTGTTTGATTCCCAGCAGGCGCAGGCCGTGTCTCCAGAAGCTTGGCGCGTCCAGTGCTGTGCTCCGTCCGGCGCTGGGGTGCTGCGGCTGTTCTTTCCAGGAGCTTCTCGCGTCCGACGCTGCGCGCGATTTTTTTGCTGTTATATATATAAGTTAAACACGCCGAAACCCATGCCTCACTTTTTTCTCTCTGTTTTCACACGCATTCTTCTTCTCTCTTCCTTTTTTCTTTCTTTTCCTTTCCCTTTCCTTTTAATTATTTTGTACTTGCATTAACAATTGGATTGTACGATTCCGGATTTTGGAAGACGAATTTGTCTATGAATCGTTGTAAGTTTTTCTCATTTGGATTATGTCTATGTAATTGTGATGGGGATGATTTCTGCTATGAGATGAATTATTATTTTATAGAGTAATACATATTAGGTTGTTCTTATCTTGAATCGTGATTGTTGGGTTGATGATTTGCGATTTTCTCATCCGTGTAAATTATGTATTTTATGATCTTCATGCATGGTGTTCGAAAGAATAGTGTAGGTTGATTGTATGCTTATGTTTGATTATGAAGATATGCGAGAGCAGATTTATATTAAATATAAGTTTGACATTGAAAGTGATCGAGAGATTGGTTTGTTATTGAATAAATGATATATGTGGTTAGGGTTTTTGCTATCGTGTGCCTTGCAATAAAATATCCTTCGTAGTTGATGGTTGGTTGATTGAGAGATCCCCTGTCATTAAGTTCGAGTCTAACGTTGACGTAATCGAGAGATTAGTTAGTGTTGACCGTTTGGTGAGGCGTGGGTGTTTTATGCATTGTGTACGTTCCTTGATTCATTAATAGCGAGGATAGATTCGAACCTAGAACACCATCTCAATTCCGTGTATCATCGATTCCTATTGTTGTCAAGTCAACCGTTTTCCTGCTTTATTTTATTTCACCTTTCGTCCTTTTATTGTGACCCCTTATTTTAGGACGTTAGTATTTCTTTTCTGTTTTTGTGCGACATAGAACCGTAGCCTGTTAAGCCTTCCGAGAGATTCGACTTGGGTCGACCTTACATTCTATAAGGACCTCGTACTATTATGGCGATGAAAAGAACAATTTGGTCGGAACAAATTTTGGCGCCGTTCTTGGGAAGGCTTTAGGCTTTTGGTTTTGTGTCGTTTGTTTTCATGTTTCATTTTGTTTTCTATTTCTTCCCGTCTTCTTCTTTTTAGTTCTTTCTTTTTATTTTTCTTTGTTTCTATTTTCTCAAGTAGTGCGCGTGATCTTGTTTTTGTAGTTAGTTTACATTAATGCGGGGTTATCGGCGTCTGAATATGGTCGACAGGCTGGAGGAGGAAGCTCGTCATATTGGGCAAATTCTTCCTTTGAAGAAGGAGCCCAGTTAAACTATTGAGAGGATACCCGTCATTTGTGAGCATCAAGCCTATGATCCCTCTGGAGACATCCTCGAGTTCTTCATATAGTCGGGACCTCTTCTTTCAACAACGGCCGGTGAAGCCGACATTGGAGGAGTCATTGCGGCGTTCATTCAAGCGAGTCGGTAGGTGAAGCCGGCATTGGAAGACACGTTGGCGTCTTTCATACGGGCGAGTCGACAAAGGTTCGAGATTTTGGAAACATCTATCGGCGTTTAGAGACTCAAGTCGATCGGTTAGCAGGGATAATGGAAGAATTGGTCCACAACCAAAGTGTGGAGGAGATGCCGAGACAATTGGAGCAAACTTCTTCTATCATAGTCTATGAAGATGATGAAGTTGAGGAGAATCATGGAAGATGATGAAATTAAAGAGTCGAGTTTCATCAAACCGCGACTAACCATGAACAACACGATATCTTCTGAACCAGTTAGAGGAGGAAGAGAGGACATACGTTGAGGTAGCATCTATAATTTTTCAATATCCTAATTCTCCAAAGTATTGTGCTTTTGGAGTTGAAGTTATCTATTTTGCTTTGAAGAATAGGATGTTTGATTTGAACTTAATTAATTCATTATTTGCTACCTTGATTGTCCTTTGTGCTTACCTTGTTACTACTGATGCTCTGGTTGAGATGGTATTCCTGCAGGTGAAGGACTATGGATATTCCATTTTTCATTGGTGGAGCTCGTGCCATTGAAACGAGCGCTACGTGGGAGGCAACCCACGAGTTTACTTGTTTTTCTGTTTTGTTCTTGTTTTCTTTTGGTTTTGCTTGTGTTTGTGTTTTCGTCTTTGTTTTGGTTTTGTGTGGTGCAGGTTTCGGTGTTAATTATTCTTGAGTTTTGGGACATTGTAATCCGTGTGGTGAAGCCGTGATGCTCCAACTCTACAGCGCACACTCGTCTATTATCAGGGAAGTATCATCCTCTATGGCCATTTTGTGTTATTAATGTTTGGAGCACTGGGGACAGTGCTCGAATTAAGTGTGGGGGATGATTATTCATTTTTCGTGTGCGTCCCTTATCTATTTATATGCTTGGTGATGTGCATCTGTGCTTATTTTGATTTCTTGGAATCAAGTATTGTATATGCGAGTAAGTTATGATTTTGATTTGTGCGACTAAACTCTGTGGTATTGGTCAAACTGATTTTAAATTTCCGAGACTTTTGGTGGTTTATGATTCGAGTGTAATGTGAATTGACGAGATTGTGATTGATAGAAAATGAATAGGGGAGAATTGATGTGATTTGTCCGGCTAATGTTAGGGGTAGTGTTAACATTGTGGTTACCTATATACTTGTTTTATTTTATAAATAAAAAAAGAAAAAAAATGTGAAAAAGAGTAGAAAATGAGGAGAATGAAAACTCCAGTTATTTGTTGAAATTGTTGATATGGAGGATGGGATTCTGTCCCTCTTTCTCGTAAATTGAGAAATGGACATGGGAAACCACGATAGGAAACTCGAGTTCATCGAGAGTTCACCTTTCGAACATTGTTCCAAAATCTGTTAAAACATTCTTTGTGCTTTAAAAAGGAACTTGTTGCTAAGGGTGACCACATTAGTTAGTTCACCCCTAGTGGAGAGTTGGGTATGAGCAGAGGTTACCCTTTTATTTATTGAAAATCAATTGCCGTCCTAGATTTATTTCACATTATCTTTGAATACGTAAACACCAAGTGTGGGAGAAAGCAATAAGGTTTGATTGATTAGACTAAGAGTGAAGTTGCATGAGTTATCTTCCTTACTCTTACTAGTATAGATTTTGCTTGAGGAAAAGCAAATAGATAAGTGTGGGGGAGTTGTTTAGTATGAATTTGTGCTGATTCTTGGTATTATTTTACATGTCATTTTCAGTGGTTTGTCCTATTTATGCCGTTGGTTTGATTAATATTTATCGATTAGAACTTACTTGGTTTGTTTTGATGTTTTGTAAAAAACGGCATTAAATAGGATGAAATATATCTACCAAGAGTTAAGTATGTTGAAGAGCATCTCGATAGGACTCCGTAGGCGCAAACGAATTGTAATTCGGAGTTCAGACGAGGGAGAACGGAGCGAATCAATATAGTCGCACACGGCAGCCCGTCGCACGCATCACCTGCGCGCGTGCCCCCGTCGCATGCATCACACTCGTGCCCCATCGCCCAGCGCCCGCCGAGTCTTCCGCGCCCGAGTGCCCAGCACCCGCTGCCACCCAGCGCCGGCTCACTCCGAGCGTGCGTTCGCAATTTGCCTTGCGCTTCGAGTGGCGCTTCGCTGCAACCGGTGCTCGCTTGCCCGGCATCGGCGTGCGCCGTGTATCTCCACCCGTGCGCCTTTGCCCGCGCCCGCTTCCCCACGCCTTGCACCTCCGCTTTCTGCACTACGGCCGCCGCCTTCTCACCCCACGCCGCCACTCCGTCCAGCTGGAAGCCGGCGCCGCCAGTGTCTGATGCCCGCCGCCGCCTCGCCTGCGCAGCGCATTTCCGGCCCGGCTCCAGTAGAGCTGCGACCTCCAGCGCCTATCCCTCCGAGCCGCATCCGGTGTTTGATTCCCAGCCGGCGCTGGTCGTGTCTCCAGAAGCTTGGCGCGTCCGTGGCTGGGGTCTTCTGTTGTTCTTTCCAGGAGCTTCTCGTGTCCGGCAACCGCACGCGATTTTTCGGCTGTTATATATATAAGTTAAACACGAGGAAACCCATGCCTCACTTTTTTCTCTCTGTTTTCTCAAGCATTCTTCTTCTCTTCCTTTTTCTTTCTTTTCCTTTCCTTTCCTTTTAATTATTTTGTACTTGCATTAATCATTGGATTTGTATCTTGAAAGCGGTTTGGTTGAGCTTGTATACAATGTTTCACTGTTACCACTATTATAATCTCCTATCGATTTGAATACTTGATTGCATTTATCTCATGTCCCCTTATCTCATATATAAGTTAGATCATACAATGTGTAGAAGATCACGAAGTCCGTATGATTGGTCGCTTAATGAGATATAAAAGTTTCAAATTGAGACGACTTAAGGGCGAGTTGTCGGTTTGAGGCTGCAGTATAGATAAGAAGTGACTTGACTTAGTTGCTTGTCTATCTTGATGCGTCTACGGCGTATTGAAGGATCACGGTGAGATGTGTTCTTCTCTCGACCGTCGTGAAGAACCAAGATCTCGGTGACTTACGATGATCTAAACCTCGATAAGGTATTAGGTGAGTATGAGTTCTTGACCATCACTTTGACTTGTTATGAGTGAGGTTATATGTTCTAACCCAAGATTCTCCGCATCTTGGGTGGTGGCGATCTTGTATGTCACGCTAGTTATCTCATGACAGTCACCGTATCCGTTTAGGATGATGGCGTCCCTTAAGGAGCTCAAAGGTTTATTGTACTAAACCCCGCAGTTGAGTTAGCTCAAGTACAATAATAAGGTTGAGTGGTACTACTTAAGGAAATGAAGTTATTAATCGTTTTAAGCGATCGATTGCTATAAATGATTAATGGACGTTCGATATCTTAAATATGGGGATTCAGAATGTCTAAGTGCAAGCCCGACTCAACTTGGTAATAAAGGGTAAGTCGAGATTTATTCTCTAGTGGCATGAATAAATGTTTATAAATTAATTTATGTTCTGGTCAACATAAGATAATTAATTTATTGAGGCCCATCTTTATTCCTTGCATTTGATCCACAGTCGGCCCATCAGACCCGTAGCTCAAGAAAAATCGGCGCCCCTAGTAGCTCTCTAAGGCAAGATTTTATTCTCTTTATCCCACAAGGATATAATTATATTTATGGTATATGCATAGATCCTTTCCATATAAGATTATGGTAATAATCCACGAGTATGGAAATAATCACGAGTATGGAAATAATCCTAAGATTATGGTAATATTCCATATAGGATTATGGTAATTTCCATATAGGATTATGGTAATTTCCATATGGGATTAAGGTAGTGCATTATAAATATAAGGTATGAGATAAAGTCTAGGTTAATGCTCACATAATTCACACAAGAATTTCGGCCCCCTCTTTGTCCATTGAGAGAGAATTTCGAAAGTTGTGAAGAGAGAGTATTGGGTGATTTTCCGAAGCATTCTCCATAGATCGTCCTCACTCGACGTTGGAGATTGGGCAACCGGGATACAGTCCAGAAGGTCAAAGCACGAGTCCGATCCGTTCGATCCTTTCATCTCGTTCCATCGACCTCTTCAGATCCAAAGGTAAACACGTGAAAACCCCAACGTGTTGCGATTTTATTATATAGACGCATGCTAGGTTTATAATCAATGTATGGTGAATTAAATATCCAAGATGGATCCTCGGGGCGAGGGTTAACATATGTTTTCCCTACATTGGTATCGAGCACGGATCGTAATCTTGGCTCTGTTGGATTAATTCACGTTTGATTATTACGTGCGTTTTATTAATTGTGGATCTGTCGTTCATCGTGGCTCGTTTATTGTTTTTGTTGGGTTTTGTTTTTACACCACGAGAAAATCCGTGGTTAGATTAGATTTTATTCTGTAAATCTTATCTGTAAAAGAAGAACGAAGACGAAACAACGAAGAACGAAACAGCGGAAAAACAGTATCTCGGCGATCGTCGGGCGGTTTCATGGCGAGCCTCGCGGTCGCGAGGGCGATCGCGAGGGCGCGGGCGGCAGGGCGTGCATTCTCGCGCGAGATCCCTGGCGCCTAGCGTGCGAGATCGCGGTCGCGAGGATTACCCGCGAGGCTACACGGCCGTGCGAGCTAGCGGGCGACGGGCGCGTTCGCGAAACCCGACGCCGCGGCGGACTTCGCGGTAGTGAGTTTCGGCCGCTAGGCGGCGACGCTCTCGGTAGGCGTTCGGCGCTCGGGCGGTGGCCACGCATGTTCGCTCGTCGGTCGCGGTCGCCTTTAGCGACAGCGGAAGCCCGCGAGGACACGGGCGGTGTGGCGCCTGAAGGGGTGGCGCTGGTGGGCTTTGCCCTGGCGCGCTGCCTAGCACAGATGGGCGATCCGGCCCGGACCCGTTTTCAGATTTTCGGTCCGTGCCCGTGCCGCGAGGCCCGTTTCAAGTTTAATTCTATACTTTGTAAATCTATGTAATAGATTAGATTTAAATGTGCGGTTTCACGATTGGGCGCGATGAATGTTTTATTTTATTTTTATCGTTCATATGCATGTCGTGGATGTTTAAATAATGCGAGTAGCATGCTATGTATGTTTATATTACGTTGACAAACCTTTAAGTGTTTTACGTAATTGGATGCGCATAGTAAGCATGCTAGGTTTATCGCGTTTATCAAGCATATTTTAGAATTACTGAGCATGTTTTACATGTTGAGTTCTATAGAAAAGCATGCTAGGATTACGTGATGCATGGACAAACCTTTTGAATAAAAAGACTAAGCAAGCAACCCGACAAATTAATTTTTCAAATTAAAATGTCAAGACCTCCACCTTTTGATCTCTAAACAAAGTGAGGCCTGACCGAGTGGCGATCCACTGCGTGGCTTGCTTGCTTGTTTATCATAAGTTTGTTAGATGAGATTTCTAAATAAAACTTTTAAATCTATTGAGAAGTGGGAGTTTCATGTGTAAACGTCTGCAGCGTGGCTTGCATGTGCGATTTTCATAAGTTCTCTAGAGATAGATATAAAAGAGATAACAAAAGAATTTGAATTGGAGCGGTATGGTCCGTGTGAGTATGCCAATTCTAAAATTCATTTCTTTGTTAAAATTGTGGTCAATGCTTAGACATCACCTCAAGTACAACTTCATGAAGTCCCTTCTTGCGATAGTGATGTGGTCTAGTAAGGTCGAATCGTTGATTTCATTTGTCATAAGGATAAGTTGACATGGATTGAAATTAAGCGACTAAAAGGCATATTTTAGTGCAGTCGGGGGTTCGTGTAAACGATCCACACGCGGCTTGCATGTGGAATTCCTTGGGCGATTGGAGGTTTCAATTAATATTGTTTTATCAAAAGGTTACAATATTATTGTTACGAATTATATGCGATCGTATGCTTATGTGTTTACATTATCGTTTCAGATATGTCTCTCACGCCGATTATCAATATGCTCGCACAAAATCCGTTATCCGGTCCAAATTTTATCGAGTGGAAACGAAACATGGAATATGTTCTTATCGCTGAAGAACACATGTTTGTTCTCACTACTCCTAAACCGATGCCCTTCTTCGACGATCGACTAATGAGCAATGAGTCGGCGCACTTTGGAATAAGTCAAACAATATGGCTAAATGCTATATGATGACTACTATGTCCAAAGGCTTGCGGCGCGACATCGATCGATGGTGAGCCTTGACGATATTTGGTCAAGTCTCGAGAGTAAGTTTAGGCGATCGGATCGGACGATCGCTTCCACACAATGAGAGAAATCTTGGCGTGTAAGATGGAAGAAGGAAGTTCGGTCCATGAACATGTCTCCATATGACTCGTCTCATGGATAGTCTTGATCGGTTGGGAGGAGGTATTGACGGCGAAGCCAAGGTCGATATCATCCTCAATACACCGCCCAAGTCTTTTGAGAACTTTCGGCGTGAATGCGATCATGAGCAAGACCGAGTTTACACTTAGTCGGTTGCTTAATGATCTCGTTCTTGCGGAAGGAGTTATGGGAAAAGGAGCACATGGCCTTGCTAGCACATCTAAGGGCCCAAAATTTTCATCGCAAAATGGAAATAGAAAAGGGTACCAAAGGTGGTAGAGACAAGGAAATAGTGGGAGTAATGGGAGCGAGAACATGGTTGCCACCGGAGGCTTGAAGAAGCGAAAGGAGAAGGCGAGTGCTTGAGTGCGGTGGGCGGGCGTTGGAAGACCAAGTGCCCTATCTTAAGCTCAGTGCGCCGTTTGCTTTAGTAATGTAAACATGTTTAGCGACTTGTTCTACCCATTCTTGGGTAGTAGATCTGGTATGGATCATGTTTGTTACACCTGCGAGGGTTCTGCGGACAAGGGAGGCTGTTTGATGGCGAGATAACGATCTCCATGGGCAACGCGCGAAAGTCGAAGGCTGTTGCGATTGGAGATGTTTCTTTATGTTTAGGGACAACAATTTTAGTTTTGAAAGGCGTTTTATATGTGCGGATTTTCGGCGGAACCTTGTTCTGTTTGAAATTATTTACTCATGGATATTCATTATTTTTGATAGTGGTGTTTCTATCATAAGAAATGACGAAGTTATACGTGTTGGCACCTTATATAATTAGCTTTATACTATTTACGCAAAACATAATACCTATAACTATGTTGCATCTTCATCAAACCCTAAAAGAGAAAGTTTTCTTAGCAAAATGACTCTACTTTTCTCTGGCGTCTTAGATTAGGTCACATCAATCTAAATAGGATCAGGCGGCTAAGAATGGGCGTTGGGTAATCTCACGGTTACTCGTTCCCGATCTGCGAATCTGTATAGAAGGTAAGATGTCGACGGACCCTTCAAAGCGAAGGGTTATAGAGCGAAAAGAAATGTTGGAGTTAGTCCATTCGACACATGTGTGCACGATGTCCACACAAGCTCGTGGAGAATGCGGGTATTTTGTCACTTTCATTGTGATTACTCGAGAATGCGGATCGTATACACCGCTTCACCGAAGTCCGAATGCTTTGAGAAATTGAAAGAGTTTAAGGCGGAGTGGAGGCGAAGCTAGGTAAAGTATCAAGTCATTTGCGTTACGATCGCGGTGGCGAATACCTCAGTAACGAGTTTATGGACTATCTAGTGAAGTGTGGGATTACCTCCCAGCGCACTTCACCGGGCACACCACAGCAAAATGGTGTGTCGGGCGAAGAAATAGGACTCTTTTAGAAATGGTTAGATCAATGATGAGCTATGCAACATTGCCTATTTCGATTACTGGGGTATGCCTTAGAAGCAGTGACATACTTGCTAAATCTAGTACCATCAGTCGATCGAAAGACCCTTTCGAGTTGTGGTTTGGGCGCAAGCCTAGTTTAAACCACATAAAGATATGGGGCGATCCGGCCGTGTCTTTGAACAAGAAGGCGACAAGTTGGAGGCTAGATCGGCGCAAGGCTGTTTATTGGCTATCTAGAGGAACGAAGGTGGTTTATTCTATAGTCATAAGGATCGAGAAGGTCATTATTAGCACTAATGCCCGATTCTTAGAAGAATTATATGAAAAATCATAAGTCTAAAGTTGAAATCATTCTTGAAGAATTAGAAGATGATCGTATTCCACCACCGATTAGGCCAAAGGTGCGAGATGTCGAGTCTAGTGGGAGGATGGGCACGGATACTTCAAGATTGAAGTGGGTCGAGTTCCACTTGGAGATACCGACCGTACAAGTGGTACCTACACAGACAAGTTGTGCAAGTTAGAGAACCACAGTATCTGCTTACACCGTTGCCATTGTGCTGTAGAACCTCGTCGTAGTGGGAGGGTTGTTCGTCGACCCGGCGATTTATGTTCGTGGGTGAATCTTGGATTTAGTCCCAGCATTTAACATGCAATAATCGACCCATGGACATACAAGGAGGCGTCTGAGATATTGATGCAAGATCATGGCACACCGCTATGGACTTAGAAATAGAGTCCATAACGGCTATGGATGTATATGAAAGACACCTCTACGGATGGCAAGGAAGCCATAGGTAGTAAGTGGATATCTGAGAGGACGAGAGATTCGATGGAGAGGTTTCGGCTTTTAAAGCCAAAGCTTGTGGCGAAGGGTACACTCAGTTGAGGGCATCGATTTCGATGAGACCTTTTCGCCTATAGCAATGCTCAAGTCCATCGTAATTCTTACGGCCATAGCAGCCCATAAACCTAGAGGTTTGGCAAATGGATGTTAAAACCGCTTTTCTAAGCGGTTACCTTGAGGAAGGTAGAGACATCTATATGCAAGAACTTTGAAGGTTATGTGGTAAAGGGTGAAGAGCATCTAGTATGGAAGCTTAAGAAGTCCATTTATGGACTTAAGCGAACCTCGATCATGGAACTTACGCTTTGGCGAGGTAGTAAAGTCCCATGGATTTACCCGTTGCTAGCGAGAGTTGTGTGTATCGGTTAGATGTCGATAGTGATGTGGTATTTCTTGCACTTTACGTAGATGACATCCTTCTAGTTAGCAACAACGTGAAGTGTTATCGAGGCGTAAAGAGTTGGCTATCCGATCAGTTTCAAATGAAAGACTTAGGAGATCGTACATTTCTTGGGATCAAGGTTTACCGGATCGCAAGAAGAAAATGTTGAGCTTATCTCGGGCGTCTTACATTGATCTTGTGATTACTCGTTTTAGTATGCCGACCGCCAGAAAGGATTGCTACCTTTCGGACATGGCGTTCCTTTATCTAAGACGCGATCACCTATGATTGCAAAGGAGATAGAGGAAATGAGACAAGTTCCTTCGCTTCGCCGTAGGAAGTCTCATGTCTGCAATGCTATGCACGAGGCCGATATACTGCTATCGGTAGGCATAGTAGCTGAATATCGATCTAACCACAGACAAGCTCATTGGATTGCGGTAAAGCATATACTCAAGTACACGAAAAGGACTCGAGATTATAGGCTAGTTTACCATGCGAGATAGTCTAATGCCTTTGGGTTATCTGAGACTCGGTTTCCAAGTGACCGTGATGAGAAAAAGTCGACCTCGGGCTATGTGTTTACCTTGGGAGGTGGGCCGTATCTGGCGGAGTGCAAAGCGGCGATGCATGCGGACTCTACCATGGAAGCCGAATATGTAGCCGCCGGAGGCTTCTAAGGAGGCTGTATGGTTGAAGAACTACCTCATGGATCTAGATGTGGTACTGGTTTGCCCAAGTATCATAGTTTCTTGTGATAACTCGGTGCGATGGAAAACTCGAAGGAACCACGGACCCACAAGGCGACCAAACACATAGAGAGAAGTACCATGTCATACGAGAAATCGTTAGGCGAGGTGGCGTCTGATTGAAAAGATTGATCTGACGGAAAATCTAGCGGATCCATTCACGAAGAGCACCGCAAAAAGTCTACGATGGACACGTTAGAGGACTTGGATTGCGCTTGATGGCACCCACTTAGAAAGGAAACTTTTGTATAAGTGGGAGAAGCAAAGTGATGGTTGTTTGTAATAGCTAGTAGAAAGACACATTGTATACTAAAAGTTTGCTTTAGTATAAGTGGGAGATTGTTGGTTGTATCTTGAAAGCGTTTGGTTGAGCTTGTATACAATGTTTCTGTTACCACTATTATAATCTCTATCGATTTGAATACTTGATTGCATTTATCGTGTCCCTTATCTCATATATAAGTTAGATCATACGATGTGTAGAAGATCACGAAGTGCGTATGATTGGTCGAAACAATGAGATATAAAAGTTTCACGGTGAGGCGACTTAAGGACGAGTTGTCGGTTTAGGCTGCGGTATAGATAAGAAGTGACTTGACTTAGTTGCTTGTCTATCTTTGATGCGTCTCGGCGTATTGAAGGATCACGGTGAGATGTGTTCTTCTTTCGACCGTCGTGAAGAACCAAGATCTCGGTGACTTACGATGATCTAAACCTCGTTAAGGTATTAGGTGAGTATGAGTTCTTGACCATCACTTTGACTTGTTATGAGTGAGGGTTATATGTTCTAACCAATTCTCCGCATCTTGGGTGGTGGCGATCTTGTATGTCACGCTAGTTATACATGTCAGTCACCGTATCCGTTTAGGATGATGGCGTCCCTTAAGGAGCTCAAAGGTTTATTGTACTAAACCACGCGAGGTTGAGTTAGCTCAAGTACAATAATAAGGTTGAGTGGTACTACTTAAGGAAATGAAGTTATTAATCGTTTTAAGCGATCGATTGCTATAAATGATTAATGGGCGTTCGATATCTTAAATCGAGGATTCGTAATGTCTAAGTGCAAGCCCGACTCAACTTCGGTAATAAAGGGTAAGTCGGCATTTATTCTCTAGTGGCATGAATAAATGTTTATAAATTAATTTATGTTACGGTGAACATAAGATAATTAATTTATTTGAGGCCCATCTTTATTCCTTGCATTTGATCCACAGGTTTGGCCATCCAGCCCGTAGCTCAAGAAAATCGGCGCCCTAGTAGCTCTCTAAGGCAAGATTTTATTCTCTTTATCCCACAAGGATATAATTATATTTATGGTATATCATAGATCCTTTCCATATAAGATTATGGTAATAATCACGAGAGTATGGACATAATCACGAGAGTATGGAAATAATCCTAAGATTATGGTAATATTCCATATAGGATTATGGTAATTTCCATATAGGATTATGGTAATTTCCATATGGGATTAAGGTAGTGCATTATAAATATAAGGTATGAGATAAAGTCTAGGTTAATGCTCACATAATTCACACAAAATTTGGCCCTCTTTGTCCGTTGAGAGAATTTGAAAGTTGTGAAGAGAGAGTATTGGGTGATTTTCGAAGCATTCTCCATAGATCGTCCTCACTCGGCGTTGGAGATTGGGCAACGGGATCTGATCCGGAAGGTCAAAGCACGAGTCCGATCCGTTCGATCCTTTCATCTCGTTCCATCGACCTCTTGGATCGAAAGGTAAACACGTGAAAACCCCAGCGTGTTGCGATTTTATTATATAGACGCATACTAGGTTTATAATCAATGTATGGTGAATTAAATATCGAAGATGGATCCTCGGGCGAGGGTTAACATATGTTTTCCTACATTAACAATTGGGATTGTGCGATTCCAGTTTTGGTAGGCAATTTATCTATGAATGGTTGTAAGTTTTCTCATTTTGATTATGTCTATGTAATTGTGATGAGGATGATTTACGCTATGAGATGAATTATTGTTTTATAGAGTAATACATGTTAGGTTGTTCTTATCTTGAATCGTGATTGTTGGGTTGATGATTTGCGATTTTCGCATCCGTGTAAATTGTTTATTTTATGATCTTCATGCATGGTGTTCGAAAGAATTGTGTAGGTTGATTGTATGCTTATGTTTGATTGTGAAGATATGCGAGAGCATATTTATATTAAATATAAGTTTGACAATGAAAGTGATCGAGAGATTGGTTTGTTGTTGAATAAATGATATATGTGGTTAGGGTTTTGCTATCGTGTACCTTCTATAAAATATCCTTCGTAGTTGATGGTTGGTTGATTGAGAGATCCCTGTCATTAAGTTCGAGTCTAACGTTGACGTAATCGAGAATTAGTTAGTGTTGACCGTTTGGTGAGAGGCGTGGGTGTTTTATGCATTGTGTACGGTCCTTGATTCATTAATAGCGAGATAGATTGAACCCTAGAACACCATCTCAATTCCGTATCTGTCGATTCTATTGTTGTCCAAGTGCTGACCGTTTTCCTGCTTTATTTTATTTCACTTTAGTCCTTTTAAGTGACAGCCCTTATTTTAGGACGTTAGTATTTCTTTTACATTTTTTGTGTGCGACATAGAACCGTAGCCCATTAAGCCTTCCTCGAGAGATTCGACTTGGGTCAACCTTACCATTTCTATAAGGACCTCGTACTATTGCGAGCAGTGAAAAGAACAATTTGATCGAACAGTTACCTCTGAAACTACTCAAGAAATTATAGCGGCATTAGTTGTGACACCAGATTTGAGGGCTCGAATAATTGAAGCACAACAACAAGAAGCACAACTCGAGAGATTACGAGAGAGAATCCGAGCAGGAGATCATCAAGGATATTATGAAGCTGGAGATAATGCGATTATGTTTGATAATCGTATATTCGTGCCCAATGATGAGAAATTGAAAAATGAAATTTTGAGTGAAGCTCATAATGTTCCATATGTCGCGCATCCTGGGAGCACGAAAATGTATCAAGATCTCAAACAAAGTTTTGTGTGGACAAGAATGAAATAAGAAATAAAGTCATATGTTGAACGATGTTTGGCGTGTCAACTAGTTAAACGTTGCATCAAAGGCCGTATGGAAAGCTATAACCCTTGGAAGTTCCTGAGTGGAAGTGGGACCACATAGTTATGGATTTTGTAATGGGATTACCTAGGTCGAAGCGAGGGAATACAATTATTTGGGTGATAGTTGATCGGCTAATCAAGAGTACTCACTTTATTCCGATTCCTGTGACCTATGGAGCCGATAAACTAGCACAAATTTACGTTCGTGAGATAGTCCAATTACATAGAGTACCAATTTCGATTACTTCAGACCGAGACTCCAAATTTACCTCCCGATTTTGGACGAGTTTTCAAAAGGAATTGGGTACTCAGCTAAACTTCAGCATAGTATTTCACCGACAGACAGACGGCCAGACTGAGAGAACCATACAGACGCTAGAAGACATGATCAAAACCGTAGTGTTAGATAGAGGAGACCAATGGGAACAAGTTATACCGCTGATCGAATTTGCCTATACCAACAGTTATCAAGCGACAATAAACATGGCACCCTATGAAGCACTATACGGCAAGAAATATAGATCGCCTCTTTACTATGACGAAGATGGAGAAAGAAAGGTTCTTGGTCCCGAAGCAGTAGAAGAAATGATTCAGATAGTAAGGTAGATTAAGAAAAGGATGCAAGAAGCTCAGGATAGACAAAATCTACGAGATAACCGTCGAACAAAGTTAAATTTTGAAGTAGGAGATAAAATCTTTCTAAAGTTTTCCCCTACCAAAGGAGTCCATCGTTTTGGAATTAAAGGAAAACTTAAGCCGCGGTTTATCGGACCATATGAGGTGTTGGAAAGAATTGGGCCAGTAGCATATAGATTAACGTTGCCACCTAACTTCGCTAATGTTCACAATGTGTTCCACGTCTCCCAACTTAGGAAATATGTGTATGACCCGAAACATATTCTTCATTACGAAGAAATAGTTCTCGAGCTTGATTTGAGCTACGAAGAGAAACTAGAATGTATTCTAAATCGAAAAGAGCAAAAACTAAGGAATAAGACTATTCCTTTAGTTAAAGTTCAGTGGAGACACCATAGTTTAGAAGAAGTGACATGGGAACTAGAAGACCAGATGAAAGAGAAGTACCTGAATTATTTTACTAGGTATCAAATTTCGGAGACAAAATTTATTTTAAGGGGGGGAGAATGTAGTAACCCGAAAATCTTATAGTTTTAATTAGAGCCTAATTAAGTACTAATTAGGGGCTTAAAAGCATTGCCTCCCTAAAAATCGATAAAGAAGTGCATAATAAAATAGAAAGCAATAAAAATTCGATTGATTGCTAATCGAAGAAATAGAATTTAGAAGATGTAAATCTTATTTAGAAACAAATTTTATTAAGATAAAATAGGAGATATATGTTTAGTATTATATGCTTGAATGAAAAATTTCTTCAAATAGAAATGTTTTTAAGAAATGTATTAATTATTGTTTATATTAGATTTATTTATAAAATGAAATAGAATAATGTTTAAACTAGTAAATGGCTTAAATAATTTTATTTTATTAATATCTAGTGATAAGGAATTTTTTAATAATTTTCAAAAGTTTTAGAATAAATAGAATAATTATTTGATTATTTGTATATAAAGAGTTAAATCTATATTTATATGGTTTGTATTCCAATAATTAATTTATTTTTTTTGGATCTTTATATTAATGAGAATATTGAGTTTTTATTATTAAAGAATATTAATGTCGATATTAGTAGTTTTTAGAGGATAAATTAAAGAGTATCCTAGAAATTTGTGATAAATAACGAAAAATGAATAAATAAATAAATGAAGTCATATATATACATCTTCTAGAATAAACATTCATATTGATCATCCTCAGAACTCTCTCTTTCTCCCTCATTTTCGGCACTCACACACACTACACACACACTAAAAAATTTCATCAATTATTCCAAAGATTGGTGAATTAAGTACAAATCTTCATAAAAGAGGTTAAATCCTTATCTAATCCAAGTTTTTATGGTTAAATTGAAGAAATTCATCTTCTCTTATATCCTTAAAATTTCAAAAATTACAAGTTTAGATTAGGGTTGAATTGTTTAATTTTTGCTATGTATATTGAATCTTCTATGCTTATAATGCTTATATATCAAAGATTTATGGTTTAAATTATTGAAATTATTGAAATTGTGGGATCAAGTAGGAAGGCATAAACCCTAATTTTTGCATGTTGATTATTAGTTATGATTTGATTCAATTGAGTTTATATAAGTGTGATTAAGTAAAAATAAACATGAATAAATTGAATGTATATATATATAATCCCGAATTTTTGAAAACTAGGGGGTTGGATGATCTTTGAGTTCTTGATTTTATTTGACTTATTTGATATGATTTTTGAGATTTAGGATATAAATAATGCTTAACTTGAATTTATGAGATTTTATTAACTTGAAATGTGAAAGTTGAATTTGGTAAGTTTAAGCTAAGTTGAAGGATTTATATGATGAGTTTGATTAGGCTTGAAATTGATTATGGATTGGTGATCATTGATGATGGATAAGCATATATATGAGTTAATTGGAATTAAACTGATTATGGATTGAAAAGTTCAATTAATTGTATAATATTATGGTTGAGGGGTATAGTTTAAATATGATGTAAATGGAAGTGTTTGAGCTTGTTTTGAGTTTCTAAGTATATATTTAGGCATATGATGATGATTTGGTGGTTCTTGAATAAGTTTGGATAAATTGGGAATGATTTGCCGATTGCCGATGACTTAATATTTTGAAATTTTATATAGTATAATATATGGTTAAATGATTTGAGAATCAAGTTAGTAAGTTCATGATAAGTATATAAGTGAGATTGATTTACTTGTTTGCTTAGGTTAAGGATTAAGATATTATGTATTGATAAAACTAAGTATAAACTCTTAAAAATCTTTTGATTAGGGAATTTTATATAACTTCCTAAAATTAAAGTTTACTAAGGAAATAAGTTGTTAAGGGATGCAATAGCCTAACCTAAATCTTAGATTTAGGTAAAACTAAGAGTGAGATGTGATATGTTCAAGTGATTAAGAAGGTTTTCTAAGTTTGATAATTATTTTATTTACAAGGATCAAGTAAGGATAAAGGAGGATTGAAGGACGAAAAAGAAGAACTTGTGGAGTATCAATGTTCCAGGTGGTTTTATTTTTAATTAACGTGTGCATAATGTTTAATGTTCCATTTATATCTTGCATATTATTGTGAAAGATTGAATTGCCATATGTTGAGCATAAGATCATGTTACCTATCTACGGAAGGGTTATGTATACAATTATGACCGTGAGCTTGCAGTTATGTAGGCCGATCAAGGTATTGAGAAGGAGGTCTACTTCTCAGTATCGAAGGACGTAGATAGGGTAGGACTGTGATTGGTAACCTTTGGGGCCAACACATGAAGATAATGCCGGTATAACATGACATGTGATTGCATTGTTACAGATTCATAAAGTGTTTTCTTTATGAAAGCCAAAACAAGTTTTATTTTATCTTAAAGCTTGTGTAAGGTAAAGTTTGGCAAGAGAATAAAATTTAAATTTTTGCGATAACCCACTGAGTACTTTTTAGTACTCACGCCCGCATATTTTTCTGAATGTGTAGGTGAGCTTGGAGATGACGATGGAGGAGGAAGCTGAGCTAGGGTTCTTTTGTTATACTTATAGTCGTGCCATGAATGTCATGTCCTCATACATGACATTCAACCACTCTTTCGTTGTCAAACTCTTATGATTCTGTTGTCAACTTATGATAAACTCTTCTGTATGTTGGAGTTTGTATAATATATAAACCTTAAATGTTGGTTTGGATCCCTTTTGATTGTCAATCAAATAGTTAAATCCTTTTTATCCTTGAAGTCATTGCAGATTGGAATTTGTTATGTTCTTAATATAATCTAGTCATAACCTGATTACTTAGTTAATCATTTAATTAAGTAGTCGGGTCGTGACAATATGTGTTCATAAGAAGTCTTGAGTTAAGAGTCATAGATTTCCAGAGTCTTTGCTCTTTTTTATATCTGTGCTTGCTGAATAAACTCGGATCAAGAGCAAAATACCCAATATGGTTTTTTAGACCAAAAATGCTTTTAATAGTCAAAATATGATGTTCATAATCCAGTATTAAGTTTTAAATGCAGAATAACAAGTTTGGAGATTTTTATCAGAAGCTGAGTTTTGAAATCAGAACAGCTTGAATTCTTGAACCATATATATTTATCTGTCAATTATGGCTCCAATAAATTATAAATATGTGTTTAAATATTATTTACAGAATTATGAGCCATTTCCCAGTATTTTTGAGCAGTTTGAGCAAAAGAACTGAAGAAAAAATGTGAAAATAGTGTACCAGATATTTACTATTTAAACATGAGTGCACTGTACTATTCACTTTCCTCTCCTTTCTCTTTTGGATCATCCGTGAAACACAAACACATACACACTCCATTTTCAAACATTCCAAGCTCATTTCTAGGAAGATCTAACCGTTGAAATCATGATCCGTCTTCGTATTAAGGTAGATCTTCACCTTTAGAACTTATTCAGAGCTTGAAAAAGCGAAAAATATGAACTTTTGGAAGCCTCATATTTTCGATCATTTTGATATTCTTGAAGGAGCATGTTTTGTTCAATTATTTCTTGATATTATGTTAGATCCATCGCCTATGAGTTGTTTAATGTTGAATTTTCAAGCATAAGTCCATCTTTGATTTTTAATTTTTTTGAAAATATAGAGGCCTAGATCTTGAACTTATGATGTTGCTATGCTTGATATGCCTTCATATATGTGTTGTTGGGTAGATATAAACATGTTTTGAGCAAGAAAAACGATTGAAATCGAACCTATGTTGAAAACCCCAAATGGCTGAACCCTATGCTCCATATAATGTTGGATTTTTGATTTTAATTGATAATTTTGACTTCATATTTGGATTCTATGATGTGAATAAAGCTTAAAATGATTTATTCGGATTTTTCGGCCGATGTATTCAAAAGTTGAAATTTTTTAGTTTGACGTCAAATTAGGTTTTCAATGCTAAAGCGTTGATCTCTGTGTTTTGATGGTTGATTGATGATCTTTGGTGATAGTTGAGCATGGTTCGTTTGTGTTAGATGACGTCTCACGTGATTTTTCACGTTGGTCATAAGCTATGTTTGTAAAGAGTCTTTGGTTTTTGGTTAAGATTAGATGATTTAAGCTTGTTGTTGAGTCCTCTATGCTTGTTTAGTCATATGAGGTTTAGTTAAGTCTTGTTATATGTTTAGATGTTAGAGGATGCAATGACCCAAGTGTTCATAGACCATAGAGTCTTGAATATCAAAGAAGTTATAGTCGTGTTGGCGACTTATTTAAGATAAAGAGTTTATCTTCTTGATTGGTTCTTGGTATGCTCATATGCTACTCTATGTTGAATGAAGGAACAAGTTCAAAGAAGAAAGAAGTGAAGGACATAACGTACAGTCCACCCGAGTGATGGTTGCCAGGTGGGTAAAAATCTTTCTGAAAATGTGAAATGATATGATTTTGCATACAAATGACATGATATGCATTTTTATGAAAAGTTGACTGACTTGCCAAGATTTTGAGCATGATGCATGATGCGTGTTGCCTATCTACGAGAGATGGACGATATTGGCCCTAAGCTGGACGAGCTGCCAGTAAGGGTTTGTGTACATAGATGTGATCGTGCGTAAAATGGCCGATCACGGTGTTTGATAAGGAGACCTACTTCTCAACATAAGAGTACGTAGATATGGTTTATGAATGTGATAATGTCTGCAGACGCATGTTAAATGTTGCATCATAGATATATGAGCATGAAAGCAAGTAAGTTTATTTCAGAAGCATGCACATGTTATTTAACTCAAAACTCCTGTGTGTTGCAAATGTTATGGAAAGTCAATCTTATAGCTCTAAGAGCAATGTTTCAAATGTTTTCGGCATATACCCACTGAGTGCATATTTGTACTCACGCCCTGCATATATTTCTAAATATGCAGGATGAGCTCGAGAGGATGCTGGAATCGAATGATGTACAAAAATGCTTCTCTAGATGTTTTGTTTTAATGATGATGTTGCCCAAATTGTTGTTGTGGTGTTTTGTTTGCCCAGAGTCTTATGTCATCATACATAATTCTCAGCCACACTTCTTATTGCCAAACTTTGGCCTTTTGCTTGTTTTGTGTTTTGCTATGCTGATTTGATTATAGCCCTGATGATAGTTTCATTTTGTTGTTATGATCTCGATGTTGTTGTCATGATGTCGATCTACTTTTGTGAACAAGGATTTATCGAAATGCTTGTATGAACGAGGATTTATTTTGAATGTCTAGAATTGTTTTGTTGGATCCAATATTGTATAAAATGCTTTGAAGTTATTGATGGATCATGCTTTCAAACCATTGCAAAAAGTTTTATTGTGGTTAAAGTATGCTTGAATATGTATATTCTTTGTCAGGTTTGTTTAACATGTTCCTTTCTTTTCTTTCATTTTCCTATCGTCGCGGCCTAATTGCTTAACTAATTATTGGTTAAGGGATCGGGGTGCGACAGCGAAGGAACTGGATGTAAGTTAACATGAACTTCTAACTTAGCTTTAGGCTTTTCTTTGGTATGTACTTGATCCTCAAGGAATACGACATCCTTGCTTCTAATAACCTTCTTGTTAACTGGGTCCCACAATCTGTAACCAAACTCTTCAAGGACATATCCCAAGAAGTTACACAGTTTGGTCTTGTCATCAAGCTTGGATCTCTCATCTTTTGCAATGCACATGAAAGCCCTATAGCTAAACACTCTCAAGTGTTTGTAGGACATATATTTCCCAGTCCAAACTCGGTCAACTGGAGTCCTCATAGCTTCATCCTAAAGGGATTGATGGGAACGTCACCACCCAAAGGGATTGATCGGAAGAGATTGATAAGGTCAAATGCATTCCTCATAGCTTCATCGCAAAAGGATTTTGGTAGTTTGGAGTGCGACAATATGCATTTGATTCTTTCACAAATTGTTATGTTCATCCTCTCTACCACACCATTATGCTGAGGGGTTTTGGGGACACTCTTCTCAAGATTAATACCATGGTTCTGGCAGTATTTCTCAAACGAGCCTTAGTATTCACCATCGTTGCGAACACACTTCACCTTCTTTCTCGTTTCTCTCTCGACATTTGCTTGAAAATGCTTAAAGATCTCCAATGTTTGATCTTTAATTAGTTTTCAATGCAAAACACCAGACTTTCTCAAATAATCATTAATGAAAGTGATAAAATACAATGCGCCACCAAGAGTTAGGCCTTTCATGTAGAACAAATATGTGTGCAACAAATTAAGAGGTTGAGCTCATCTTAAGGAAGAGAAGCTTTTGAATGCAACTTTGTGTTATTTACCGACCAAACAATCAACATAGGTATTAAAGTGCACTCATTTTACCTCAAGGATAAGGTTTTGTTTTGCCAAGATCTCTAAACCTCTCTGGCTCAAATGTCCGAGCCGTTTATGCCATATCTCAATGGAGGAATTTTCTATGATTGTGTTCACATTTCCATTGGATAACATTGCATGCATTAGGTAGAGAGAATTATGCTTTCTACATTTTGCTGCAATAAGGGAGCCTTTGATTAACTTCCACCTTCCTTCGCCGAAATGGTTGATGTAACCATCATCATCGAGTTTACCTCTGGAAATAATGTTGAGTCTGATATCAGGATCATGATGGACATCTTTTAAGATAAGCTTACATCCCATGTCAGTAAGCAGGACAATGTCTTCTGTACCAGCAACTTCTCTCACACCACGATTGGCCATTCTAACTTTGCCAAAGCTATCTGTAATACCTCGTCCTTCCTTAGCTCCGGGTTTGTACAATAAGTATTTCAAGAAGGCAAAAAGTTGACTTTTTTCTACGATGGTCCACCGATACGAAACCTCAGGCGTTGTGAAGAGCGCTCTTCACCCTTAGACAAACGGTAATTAGAAAGAACTATACAGATATTGGACAATATGTTGCGAGCAATCGTGGCAGACAGAGGAGGAAGTTGGGAGAAGATATTACCTTTGGTTTATCAGGCCACCATAGGAATGACTCCTTATGAACTTTGTATGGAAGGAAGTGCGGATCATCGCTTTACTGTGATGAGGTGGATGAGAGAAAGATGTTAGGACTAGAGATGGTTCAGCAGATGATTGAGGTTATCGATTAGATTAAGCAGTGGACCAAGGAAGCTCAGGACAGGCAGAAATCCTATGCGAACAAGCATCGTACGGATCTTCAGTTCATGGATGGAGACCGAGTCTTTCTTAAGGTTTCTCCTTCTAAGGGAGTTGTTCATTTCGGAAAGCGAGGTAAGTTACAACCAATGTTCATTGGACCTTTCGAGATTCTTGAAAGGATAGGCCCTATCACCTATAGGCTAGCATTGCCACATAGCATCAGAGAATATGCATAATGTGTTTCATATTTCTCGATTCACGAAAGTATGTGTTCGACCAAAACACGTTATCAAGCATGATCAGGTAGTCCTTGCTCAGGACTTGAGTTATAAAGAGAAGCCAGTGGTTGTACTAGACAGGGAAGTCAACATGTTAAGGAACAAGCAGATCTCACTAGTGAAAGTGTTATGGAATAGTCATGATGAGGAAGAAGCTACATAAGAATTAGAGGATAAATTCAGGGCCCAGTATCTTGAGCTGTTTCCTCAATGTTCAGGAAATTTCAGGGACGAAATTTTTTTAAGAAGAGAGGGATGTAATACTGTAGTAACCCGAAAATCTTTTAGTCTTAATTAGAGCCTAATTAAGTATTAATTAGGGACTTAAAGACATTGCATCCTTAAAAATTTATAAAGAAGTGCATAATAAATTAGTAAGTAATAGAAATTCGATTAATTGCTAATCGAATGAATAGAATTTAGAAGAAGTAGAGATTAATTAGAAACAAGTTTTATTATGATAAAATAGGAAAAATATGGTTAATATTATATGTTTGGATGAAAAATTTCATTAAATAAAAATGTTCTAAAGAAATGCATTAATTATTATTTATGTGAAATTTATATATAAAATTAAATAAAATAATGTTTAAGCTATTAAATGGCTTAAATAAATTTATTTTATTAATATCTAGTGATAAAGAAATTATTTTCTGCAATTTTTAAAATTTATGAATTTATAGAATAATTATTTGAATTTTGCATATGAAAGAATTAAATCTATATTTATATGATATGTGTTCTAATAATGGATTTAATTATTTTGGATCTTTATATTAATGAGAAAATTGAGTTTTACTATTAAAGAATATTAATATTCAACATTAGTAATTTTAGAAAATACCTATACAATTTTGAAACTTTTAATAAAAGAAAATGAATAAATAAATGAATAAAGCTATACATATATACATCTTCTAGAACTAATATTCATATTAGATCATCCTCAAGCTCTCTCATTTCCTCCATTTTCGACACACACACACTACTCACACGTACAATTTTTTCTACACTTCTAATTCATATTAGATCATCCTCAAGCTCTCTCATTTCCTCATGTTCCTTTTCATCTTTGGTTACTTATTTGCCGTGTGCATCGATTATCACCTGAAAAGCCTACAAAACACCAAAAAGGAACCCCAAGAGCAGTATCTTCTCAAAATAACTAAAAACATAATATCAACTATATAAACGCACTTAAACTGATCTAAATTCATCCTAATATATCATTCTTAAACTAGTAAAAAGTGCGTTTATCAAACCCCCAAACTTAAAACGTTGTTTGTCCTCAAACAAAAATAAAGACTCAACTAAATATCAACGAACATTAGCAAAGGTGGTAGCTATAACAGGCATCAGAAAATTTCAAAGTTCAAAAACAACAGTACACATGACGATATTAGTCAACTAAAAAATGTACAACAATTGAGAGCAAAATCCGATTCAATTCGACCCTCTCTAAGGCATGTGTATAATATAGTGTACAATTAAGCTCAAAAGAAAATTCAGGACGTGTACAAAGATCAATGTCATGCTGTAGCAGCCCACTAATCCAAAGGACGGATTAGCAGGGACTATTACTTGGAACGAGATTAAGATGCATAGGAATAGAATAGGATATCGAACTATGAGACATATATCAAGAAAACTTCTAGAACTTCAAGACATTCAAGATAAAGCACACATAATTTACATATGAGACTAAACCATCAGATCTTTAACAAAAGGGGTTCAACTGATCTGAAGGAAATTCGTTCTCTGATCAAAATATAACTTAGTGTTCTTGCAGCGGAAAACATGTGAAGTAGACATATGACGATGTGCACTCAAGGTTTTACTATCAGCGACAAAAGATTCCGACTGCTCAATACTACTCCATCTCATCACCAGCTCAACCTGCACATTTAAAAACAACATGCAGGGCTGAGTACAAAGATGCACTCAGTGGACTTATGCCAAAAACATTTTATCGTAACATTGAATTACGCTGCCCCATCAGTAACACACGAGGTTTTATTTGAAATGTTCGTGCTTACTAAACATTTTCTGTCATTTTCATAACTTTATCTGGCCAGACATATTTTCTGTTTGTATGATCCATATCACATCTCATATAACATCATCTTGCGCCGTAGAAGGAGGCCTCCTTCCACGGACTATTGTAACCGACAAGAAAACCTTTCAAAGACTGATCGCATAGTATACACGTTAATCCTTGCGGGAATTGTCCTTCTAGCATAGGATCCGAATTCGATTTTCATTCATAGTTGGTAGCGACCAACAACTTGATTATCATTCATAGTTGGCGAACCAACACCGATAGGATCCATACATAAAACATAAACATTTTGGGTAGGTAATTAAATGAAAGTATTTCATCATCATTTCTCAAAAGAAAGCATCGTAAATAAAACATTTGTCATTTGACTTTATCCTTGAGGAGAAAAGAAGCCCACCTAGTACGTATGCTTCTAAAAAAGATTTTCTTTCTACTTTAACGATCACTTCCGCGTCCCACCTTTACGTAAGAAACTAATTTAGTACGTCGATTGCGTTTTTCGAAAACATCAAAGTCTAAAAAGACTCGATAACCTTCTAAATCTTTTAACCAATTTAGTACGTCTTTTCATCGAATATCCTAACTTATGAATTCTAGTTTTTCATTTGAGACGAAACTTGATTTAAGACCTCATATCCACAATTTAGGTCAAACGTTGAATTCATACTAATATTTTTCGATAAAATGATTTCGATTATGAAATCGTCTCTTATAAAAGAGATATTCTTATATCTTTAATACGTCTTACACGTCTTAGAGTATCTATTCAACGCAACCCATATTTATACTAGGCGTCTGACATAACCTTGTTCACGTATTAACATATTTCATACGTTTATATCTTAGTCAGTCGTTTGACTTTCAATAATATATATTTTGCAACATTAACATATATAACTATTAACTTACATATATACACTCAATTTCTCATCGATTCCTAATCACGTTCTCATAAGTCTCGATTTTTCACGTTATCAATCAAACATGCTCAAAAATACACATAAGTATGATCTAACTTAATCATAACACTTTGTTTTTCAAACCTTACGTCACTTTACAAAACGTTTCGATATAAACATAATATACCTTGTTTTAAAAATCACATAAATTCATAGTATGTCTAAAACATATTTTTGGGACTAAATATGTGATTACACTTGATAAAATAAATTTAAAACTCTAACTTTAAAACTATAACATTTTCGGTCCTTCTTGATTTTTTTCCAAGACTTATGCATAAATTCCTATAATTTCACATAACACACTATATTAGCATATGATCAATAATATGTACTAACATTAGTCATAGAAAAATTGTACATCATAATTTTACACTTTATCATTTTCAAAATTTTTGCAATAATACCTAAACATTTTTCAAAAATTCCAATTAATTCACACAACATATAATTATCATCACATATCAACAATATGTCATAGTATCCAACATAAACAAATCACACATCAATATACTATATGCTATGGTTTTCAATTTTTTTGGAACATGAACTATATAATTTCCAAAAATTCTAATTAATTCATATAACATATTATTATGATCATACATCAATAATATGCCATAATATCCTTCATACATAAATCATACATCAATATATCATAAGCTATAGTTTTCAAAAATTTCATGAAATAAATCCTAATATTTTTCCAAAAATTATGAATTAATTCATACATGCTTAAACATTACTAATTATCATTAATCCATGCTCAAAACAACAATTAAAATTCATGTCCATCAACATATGATCTCTATGTATTTTTCGGTCCTAACATGAAAATTTATAACATGCTCAACTTTGTACTAAATTCATAATATATGCTTCCAAACATCATATAAACATATTTAATAAACAACTTAAACATTTAAACAACATTTCTCAAATTTTCACAATAAATAACAAAAGCATATAACTTAAGATTTCATGGATGGATTTCAAATATTTTTGCATATATAGGAAGCTCGTACGATTTTTAATCTTTTAATTGGTACCGATTGTCGACGAGAACATGTTTCTACTTAGGATTTGAAGAGAAAAATTGGATGAACTCTCTCTATTTTTTCTCCAAAACTCACGGCCCTCTTGAAGTGAAATGAGAGAGAAAATTGTGTTCATTTGATGATATATGATTTCTATCCCATAATTAATTAATTAATTTCCTATCACTTTCAACCTTTCATTATCAAACTTAATGAAAATATCTTATTCTCTTTCTTTCCTCATATCTTCGGTACTCACATAATGAATTGGAGATGATTTTTATTATTATTATTTTTCATGCTAATATACATTAGTATATCTTTTTGTAATATCTAGTTTAAAAAGTCAAAAGTTAACACTTCATTTTTTCCGTCAATTTTCGATCACCAAGTGGTGATAAAAGACAAATTTTATTTCATTACACACTTTATTAATTATGTCACCTTATCACATAATTTAATACCCATCATTTTCACATCTATCATTATCAACAAAATAAGAAAATTATTCTCCTTTTATTCCTCATAGTGATCGGCACTCTCAAATTCATATGGAGGTGATTTTTATTTATTTTGATGGCATACATTAATTATGCCTTAGGAAATATTTAATTCAAAGTCAAAATTTACACTTGATTAATTTACTAAAATACCATACCTTTACTAACAAACAAAATAATATCCTATCACTTTATTAAAGATTATATTATTATATGTAAAAATTTATTATACATCACTTTCAAAGAACAAACTATCATTATCGTAGAGTTGGAATTTATTCTTCCTTTCACACTCATGGAAGCTCTCGGCCATCCCCTTACAAATGCTCACCATTTTATTTGTTTTATCTTAGCATCTAGAATTAATATATATATATATATATATATATATATATATATATATATATATATATATATATATATTATCAACATCATAACCTATCACTATTTTCGCCCTCATAAGACAAACACACCTCCCACTTGTTTAATTAATAATACACTTTATCTTATACATTAATAATATCTTACTATCATAATTATTAGACATCATTATCAAAAGAATATAATTTTCTTCATTTCACACTTAGACTTGTGAATTTTCGGTTCTTATGCACTATATGTGCTAAACATTTTATTTTCTTCCAATTAATAGCCATGTGATATAATATAAGTCTTAGATGATAAATTAAATCATAGGAAAAATAATTAAGAACAATTCTATGTCACAATATGAAATTTTCGAACACTTATTCAAAAATAAGAATAAATTATCAAATCTTTATTCCTTAAATCACTAGAAATATTTTAATGAAGGATTATATAAAAATAATGCTCTTATTTCATATAATAATCATAGGACTTTAAATATTGTAATTCTTTAATCGTTATACTAAGTTTTCGAATCGCCTCAAAACGTTGACATTCGAAACATCTCAAAATGTTAATAATCGAATCATCTCTAAAACGTCAATAATAAAGTCGTAATCACTTTATTCATTCTTTGTTAATAAGAAATTAAATTCTAAGCTTTGTCACTTAGAAGATAACGTAAGACTAACTATCGAAATTTAATCGACGTTAGGATAATAGTTTCGAATGAATAATATAAATTATTTTCCTAAATCCACTAATCATTAGTGAATATGATATGATAGTCCTCGTATTATGAATGGTCAAAATTGAGCTTCGATAAGTTACTATTTCAATTATCGAAACTAAACCATAATTTACGATTTAGATTATCGTAATTTAGCTTTAGAACTTTAGGATATTACACATGCAAAGTCTTACCATGAGCTTGCCATTTCTCTAATATCTCCACTACGTAAAATGTGTTCAAATTAGGATAAAAAATGTCTTATCACGAGTTGTAATGTAGGCACATTGGTTAGAGTAGGGTGATATATGGCTAAGTGATTTAAATGCGACTCCGAGTGCCCCCCCCCATTCATATTTTTCAATACATATGGACTTTGTCCATTTTCCTTTTTTCAATTTGCTAAATCAACTGTCATTCAAACTCGTGATACCTATACTTTGATTAACTATCCCTTTATGCTCACTTTATTCATATCATTTTTTTTCTAAGTCATATATTGATTAGCACTTTGTGCGTTTGAGCTAATGACTTTTTTTTTTTTTTAGAAATAGAGCTTATTGGGGTGTTTATTTTCCACAGAGGTAATTCACGAGCTTTTAACCCGATGTAATACATCAAATCATTTTACCCCTTGATTCCCATATCCATCCTCACCTCCTATCATCCGGTTAACAAATAATAAGGTCTAATAAAGGCTCAAAGTAGGTGACAAATGGTATATTATTGGGTTAGTGTATGGGTAAATTCGTGGTTCACAAAGATGGTCTTTTATCATTTCCAGATTCAAAACACATATTGCGGTCTCGACCACGTAAAACACAGCAAGTTCTAGAAGACAATTACATGCATGATATCACACATTTAAAAGAAACTGTAACATGTAGTTAATATACAGTAAAGCTTAAGTCTCACAGTTCAGGAAAATGGTGAAAAACAACAGGATAAGGAATCAAAAGTTATATATGCGTCGTTTTCTAACACATCATGTGCACCATCAACGTATTATTATTATAAAAATTTCTAACATCATTGGCTACATAGGTAACACTTTTTACTTAAGCTCGTTGATCGACAGACACGACAACAAAAACTAAAACTCAAATGCCCAAAACATAACAACTAGCAAAACTAAGCAAAAACTAAACAAAAATTGAGTACAAAATTAATAAAAAGGTCCTAACGACCAACTACACTCTTCTACTCCCCCTCAAACTTATTATGACGTGTAATGCAATAAGGGTGCAAAAAAGATTTCGTTGGGAGAGAGGCCTTACCTGCTCTATCGCTACTCCGGTGGAGGATAGAATCATCGCCATTGTTCTCATTGCTGCATCAGCTGCATCATCTGCTGTTGGTGCTCGAAGGAGGCTTGCGCTTGAATTCGGGTCGGGTTGGACCTAGCGGCCACCCTAGCGATAGCTGGGGTGGTCATTAGCTTCTTTGAAAAAAATTCTGTACTCGGCTAGCGACCACTAGCTATGTCGCGAGTAGTGACCTAAATTTTTTTATTTTTTGTTTTTTGTTTTTATGTTTTGGGACACTAAATACGACCTAAAGAGACACGAATTGACAAAGTACTCAAAACAAAACAAGTTAAAATAAATAAAATAACTTAAACATGTAAACACATTGGGTTATCTCCCAACAAGTGCTAAATTTTTCGTCGCTAGCTCGACGTTATCTTTCTTCACGGTTCACTAAGGTTGGTCACCTTGACTTCACGGTCCACCAAGGTTGGTCACCTTGACTTCACGGTCGAAGTTAGACTTGAAGTACGACTTGAGGTATTGGTCATTGACCTTAAAGATGTTGCCGTTGGAATCTAGCGGCTCATAGCTCCCATTGGCATGTCCCATGTAAATAGCATATGGTCCTGACCATCTAGATTTTAGCTTACCAGGGAAGAGATGGAGTCGGGCATTGTAGAGAAGCACTTCATCACCCGGTGAGAACCCCTTCGGGCGAATTGCAAGGTCATGGAACTTCCTTGCTCCTTCCTTATAAATGCGGGAGTTCTCGAAGGCTTCGTTCCTTCACTCGTCGAGTTCTAGCAGTTGTTCGCTCCTTTTCGAGCCGGCCTCCTTAAAATCCATGTTTATTTTTCTGGTAGCCCAATAGGCTTTATGCTCCAACTCAACCGGAAGATGGCAAGATTTGCCAAATACTAGCTGATATGGGGATAAACTTATAGGGGCTTTATAGGCGGTCCTGTAAGCCCACAGAGCATCATCTAAATGTCTAGCGCAATCCTTCTGCTGGACTACTGATTTCTCCAAGATCCTCTTGATTTCTCGATTTGCAAGCTCAGCTTATCCCTTGGCTGGTGGATGGTATGGTGAGGTGACCCTATGCTTTACTCTATATTTGGCTAGGACATTGCCTAGCCAGTTGTTGTTGAAATGGGACCCTCCATCACTGATCAAGGCCCTAGGTAAAAACGAGTTAGAATATTCTTATGAAGAAATTTAATTACTACCTTGGAGTCGCTAGTGGCAGTGGGAATTGCCTCCACCCATCGAGACACATATTCTACAGCAAGCAGGATATAGGTGAATCCACAAGACATGAGGAACAGACCTATAAAGTCAATTCCCCATACGTCAAATAGCTCCACTTCCATGAAGCTATTTTGAGGCATCTCGTCATTTTTGGTGACGTTTCCCATTCTTTGGCATCTGTCGCAACTCTTCAGGAATGTTTGGCAGTCCTTAAAGATGGAATGCCAATAGAATCCACTCTGATATACCTTTATTGCAGTCTTGGCTGCTGCAAAATGTCCTCCACTCAAAGAACTGTGGCACTCGTGAATAATCTTCTTACATTCCCCTTGGGGGACACAGCGACGGATCAGGCCATCGGCACATCGACGGTAAAGATGGGGATCTTCCCAATAATAGAATTTCACATCATGGAGAAATTTTTTCCTCTGATGTGAACTACAAGAATGGGGAATTACTCCAATAACCAAATAATTAACGAAATCAGCGTACCATGGAGTATGATCTACTACACTGAGAATGTGTTTATCTGGGAAGCTCTTTTTGATCCCTATTCTCTTATCTTTCTCTTCTACTGGCTTTTTCATTCTTGATAAGTGGTCTGCTACCACATTCTCACAGCCTTTCCTGTCTTTGATTTCCATGTCAAATTTCTGAAGGAGGAGAATCCATCTACTTAACCTGGGCTTAGAGTCTTTCTTGTTAAATAGGTAGTGAATGGCTGCATGGTCGGTATGGACAATAGTATGAGTGTCCACCAAATAAGGTCTAAACTTGTCAAGAGCGTAGACCACTGCAATTAGCTCCTTCTCTATGGTACTGTAGTTCATCTAAGCCGAGTCAAGTGTCTTACTTGCATAGTAGATAAATCGGAATAACTTGTCTCTTTTCTGCCCCAGTACAACTCCCACTGCCTAGTCACTGGCATCACACATAAGCTCGAAAGGTTGGCTCCAATAAGGTGAAACCAAAACTGGAGTTGAGATTAGATGATGCTTGAGTTTCTCAAATGCCCCCATGCACTCACTGGTGAACACAAACTTAGTGTCCTTTTCTAGCAATCCACACAGTGCCTTCGTGATCGTGGAAAAATCCTTGATAAAGCGTTTATAGAAGTCGACGTGTGCGAGAAAGCTACTAACTGATTTGAAATTGGTGGGAGGAGGTAGCTTCTCGATTGTAACGATCTTGGCTCGGTCCACTTCCAAGCCTTTAGCGGATACCTTGTGGCCCAGTACCACACCTTCCTTTACCATAAAATGTAACTTCTCCTAGTTGAGTACTAAATTCATCTCCTGACACTTGTGTAACACTTAGGACAAATTGTGATGACAATGGTCAATAGAATAACCGAAAACTATAAAAGTCAACCATAAATACCTCCAAAATGTTCTCGATCAAACCATGTAATATGGACATCATACACCTCTGAAAGGTTGCTGGTGCATTGCACAACCCAAACGACATTCTCCTATAAGCAAACACTCTATAAGGACAAGTGAAAGCCGTCTTGTGTTGGTCCTCTGGGGTGATAGCAATCTGATTGTAACCCGAATATCCATCTAGGAAGCAGTAGAACCCATATCCTGTCAGTCTGTCCAACATCTGATCAATAAAGGTTAGGGGAAAATGGTCCTTCCTTGTGGATGTATTCAATGCACGGTAATCAATACAAACTCGTCAACCTATCACGAGCCTTGTTGCCACAAGCTCGTTCTTGTCGTCTCGAATTATAGTGACATCCCCTTTTTTGGATACCACTTGATTTAGGCTCACCCACTCACTGTCTGATATAGCATAGATCATGCCTGCATCCAACAGCTTCAGCACCTCCTTTCTCACGACTTCTTGCATTGTCGAATTCAGTCGGCGTTGAGGTTGCACCTTTGGTTTGTACCCGTTCTCTAACAATATCCGGTGCATGCAAATCGAAGGGCTGACCCCATTGATATCCGAAATAGTCCACCCAATTGTGGACTTGTACTTCGATGACGACCATCGCCTTAGCCAATTATTCCTTTGTCGACTCGGGGAGACTATAAGCGACAAGTCTCATCCTCTCCTAGAAAACATATCTGGAGGTGGTCAGGTAATACCTTCAATTCTACCTTTGGCGTGTGCTCTTACAGCCACTGTAGTGTCTCCTCCTCCAACTGGTTTTCTCACATCTAAGTAAGGTACTGACTCCTCGGGGAAGGCCTTTACTTCTTCCATGGCCTCGAGGTAATCTAGGAGCTCATCGCATGCTTCGTCGAGCTCAGATGAAGTGAAAATTGAGTTCTGCATGCAAAACTCAATAGATTCTGCTGACTGTAGTTGGGTGGAGGACAGCTGCTCAATGACTCGACAGTCTTCCACTATCTTCTCTTCAGGTTGCTTCATTGCGTCGTATATAGAGATTTTCATCTTTTGATCATTAACCATGAAGGTAAGGTGTCCATCCTGCACATCAATTAGTGCCCTGCCTGTGGCTAAGAACGGTCTCCCTAGGATGAGAGGCGTGTTTCCATCTTTTGGCATGTCAAGGACCACAAAGTATGCTGGAAAGATAAAATTTCTATCCTTGATGAGCACGTCTTTCACTATCCCCTTTGGATAGGTAATTGATGTGTCTACCATCTGCAAAGCAATAGTAGTAGGCTTGGTCTCTCACATCTCCAATCTGTTAAATATAGACAACGGCATCAGGTTGATGCTTGCCCCTAAATAACATAATACTCGGGAGAAAGGCTGCCCTCCAATGACACAAGCCATGGTGAAGCTATGCGATCTTTCTTCTTTAGTGACAACTTCTTTGCAAAGACAAGACCTTGCATTCTTGAGACAAATTGATGGTCTCAAATCTTCCCAACTTCTTCTTGTTGGCTCTTGCATCCTTCAAAACTTAACGTACCCCGGCATATCTCTAAGTGCATCTAGTAATGGTATGTTGATGTGCACCTTTTGAAACATCTCCATGAACCGGGTGAGCTTCGTCATATTTTGGCTTAGCTAGCCGATTTGGGAAAGGGACTGGAGGAGTGAATGTCGGAAGCTTCTTCGCTGGGTCTGACTCGCGGCCTCCCTCGCTACCGCTAGGGTGGTCGCGAGCCCTTGAGAAAACTTATGTACTCGTCCTAGCGGCCGGCCTAGTGGTCGTTAGGTCGGTGGCTAGCTCAGGCGAAAAACCACTGTTCTGCTTGCTAGAGGCCGGGCTAGCGATCGCTAGCTTGGTCGCTAGTTCCTCCCTGTTCGGCATCCGATCTTTTTCTCGGCTCTTCTATCCCGGTGCCTCTTCCATATCACCATTATCTTATTTCGGGTGGTTCTGATAGGCTGTTCCACTTCTCAGCTGGATGGCATTTCACTGATTTTTTGGGTTTACCTCCGTAGTGCTAGAAAATTAGCCCGACTTGTGTTGCCTATTCTGCTGTGCAGCTATCACGCAAGTCGTCTCTCAAGGAAAACTTAACAGGGCTTATTATTCGTGTCACACATAAAAACGGTAAATTCTAAACACTCTAATACCGATGGAGTTTTTGAAGCAAATGGGACATACGAAAAATTAAACATAAAAAAAGCAACCTAACTAGGGGTTGTCAATCCCTAGTTGAGAACCTACGAAAAACATGAATGCAGGAAGTTAAGCATAGAACAAACTAAACTAAATCTTCAAACAGAAAGCAATAAAATCCATCGGAGAAAGATTAAACATATAACTAAAATCCAATATCAAATACATAGAATGTAAATTTATCAAATGTCAGAATAAAATAGAATCAATCAAGTAACCACTAATCCCTTATCTACTAAATAATTGAATCCACAAGAATTATAAAGCAAGAAATCACAAAGCAATAATATAAATCAAAGGAATGAAGATCCAATAACATAAATCGATAAATCCAACAGCGTAAAACGATAAACTAAATTATTAAATCGAAGAAATAAAAGACAGGAATTAAAATTATGATTGTATTTGTTTTGACTTGTCGCTTGAAGCTCCAGAAGTTAGTGTCCAGGAACAGCGCCGCAGCTGCGTGAAAAAATGAGAACTCTCCCTAAAAATGACCTAAGCGCGTATATATACAAGAGAGTGAGTGCCGGTTCATGCTGAGCGTAGGTTGAACATGGTGTTCGACTAAAAGGCGGCCGATCTTGGAAGGAGCGCGAGGTTACGGAAGCGTTCAGTATTGAGCATGGCCGCCGTTCGAGGTGAGGAAGGTACTGATAACTCTTGTAAAAGAGTTATTATAGAACACTTTAATGATAAAGCCTTGGTTGTTGTATGTTACGCTACTTTGTTTGTCCTTGTCTCACATGTGTTTGTCTTGTTTTCGTGTGGGTGCGTGTAGGATTGAGTCGATTGGGGATAAGAGGTATTTTGTGCGTTTATGCTTTATTTTATCAATTTGCGGTATGTAGAAGAGGGAAATAACGGTGAAGCAAGGTTAAGTTCCTTGAGTCTTGTGAGCTCGTGGCGCGAGTCAGAAAGTGGCGAGTGTCGTGACTCGTAAGCTAGTCAGAAGCTCGTGGCGAATCTTGTGAGTTCGAGCGAAGTGTTCGAACTCCTCGGCAAGGTTGAAAGTGGAAGCGAGCTCGTGGCGAAGTCGAGCTCATGACGGAAGTTCAGCTCGCAAGTATGGATGAGCTCGCATTCGAGAAAGCAAGGTCGGACTCGTTAGCAATGTCAAGCCCGTGGCGAGCCGAGCTCGGGGTAAAGCAAAATCACGAAGCCGTGCTTACGGAAGCTAGCGAGTAGCATGGAAAGTCCGGGTTAACAGCGAAGAAGAAATCGGTACCCACGGCCACGTGGCGGCGACTTCTGCGGTGAAAGAGACACGCGCTACGCCTGCGCCGAGCTAATCGAAAAGAGACACGCGCCCGCCTGCTGCCGAGCTAGCGAAAGAGACACGCGCTCTGCCTCTGTCAGAGCTAATCGAAAGAGAAAGGATCGGGGAGCGAAGGCGGTAGGTGCAGTCTCCGCACTCAAAAAGCGCTGAGGTTGTTATTAAAAGGGAGTTGGCAACAATCAGAGGAGGAGGATCGACAGACAATTGGGAATTGCAGAGGATAGAGAGAAAAAGAAACATCTGAAGAAAAGGAAGAAGGTGCAAATTCTTGGAGAGGAAGTCATCGGAAGAGACGACGATCCAAGAGCTAGCACACGATTCCGACAACTAAATTCTTTATCAGTTCTTTAAACCTTGTTGTCTGTTATGGCTGTTACTTGTTTCAATATTGTTGAACAAATCGCTATGAGCTAAATATTTATGACTTGATTTCTTGAAACCCATGCTCGTGTGACGAGCTCGCTTCTACGCTTGTCTTGCTAAATCACTATTGCTTTGTTGGGATTGTTTTATCTTACTTGTGATTGATCACCATTAGTCAGATCTTAGTTTTATAATTCTGGAAAGTTATTATAGAATGGAAAACAATAGAGCGACGTAAGAACATGATTTTAATGTTATGTGTGTGAATAGCATAGGAATATGCATTTACCTTGCGTGGCAAATATGAATGAATTAGTAATGATATTCTAAGTGCAGTTCGATATAGGAATATATGGACTGGATCTATAGAATATAATCTTAGATTTGGAAAAATACTAAGAATCAAAGGAGTTCATGTCATAGTGATGATGCAAAGATAATGCTGTAGCATTATTAGAAGAGAGCATGGGTGGAATCGGGAGATCAAGTCTGTTTCTCTACCTTGATAGCAATAATCTCCTCATTGTTTGTGTCATTGTTCACTTCGCTGTGTCGAAGTTGCTTTAATTCGATTATTTGGTGTTGTATTCTAATTCGTACCAGTTCGCGCATCTTCCTAATTTTGCAAAATTACAATCTACGTGATTTAAAAGTGCATTCCCTGTGGATTCGATCTCGTAATACTTCCGTGTATTACTTGTTGATTACGTGCACTTGCGTATACATTATATCACATCAAAACCAAACAACAAGTTTTTGCGCCGTTGCGGGAGTGCCAATTATAAATTACGTGGACATTACAATTTTGTGTTTCTTTGTGATCGTGACTCACTCGGTTATCGCCTTTTGTGTGAGCAGGGGTTACGGGATTGTGGTTTATCGCAAGACAAAAGCGCAAGTGACCCACCGATTAGATCCAGAGGTTGAGCGCACCTTCGTAGAGGAAGGTGCAGAACGACAGTTCGTAGGCGCAAGCCAAATGGCCGCACAAGGAGGTAATGGTAATAATGGAGGAATGCCATTGTCATCGCCGATGACCGGAAAGGGGTATACGTGACTACGCTAACCCCAGATTCAATGAGCTGAATCCGGGAATTACAAGACCCGAGGTGCAAGCGAACCGTTGACTGAAGCGGTCATGTTTACGATGCTCCAAGCAGTGGGGCAATTTAGTGGTCAAGCCACGGAGGATCCACATCTCCACCTTCGATCGGTTCTTGGAGGTCGGCGACTCATTAAAGTTACCAGTGTTCCGGCCGGCGAGACTTGATTATTCCCTTTTTAGCTACGAGATCGAGTGCAAAAGCATGGTGAACGGCCTTCCATCAAATTCTATCACCTCATGGAGCGAGCTCGGCGAAATTTTTTGATGAAGTACTTCCAGCCCACCAAGCGCAGATTCGGAATGACATCATGTCATTTCAGCGAGAATAACGAAGAGTCGGTGTGCGAAGCTTGGGGCGATATAAAGAAATGCTACGGAAATGCCCTCATCACGGCATTCCGCATCGCATCAATGGAGACCTTCTACAATGGTCTAAATCGTCGACACGTTTGGTGCTTGATGCCTCGCAAATGGAGCTATTCTTTCGAAGTCGTATAACGAAGCATACGAGATCTTGGAAAGAATTGCGATAACAATGCCAATGGTCAAATTCTCGTGCACCAATAGGAAAGAAATCGGTCATTTGGTGTTTTGGAGGTTGATGCCCTGACGGCGTTAACAGCCCAGGTAGCATCCATGCGTAACATGCTAAAAGGATTGCAAGTACCTAATCCAGCTGTGCAGCCGACGAGTGCTCCAATGGTCGCACCCACGATGCAAGTTAACGAGGTGTCATGTGTATACTATGGGGAAGGACACACATTTGAGAGTTGTCCGTCAAACCCGACCTCGATCATTATCGGGAAATCGAGAATGGCGGAGGAACAACCACTTATTCACAAACATCTGATCTGGGTGGAGACAACACCTAATTTCTCTTGGGGAGACGAGGATGCGGAACAGTGGTGGTGGAAATTTTGAGAAACCACATATCACAAAATTTCCAACCAAAGCGACAACAAGCCGCCTGACCCAAGACTATTGAAACCTTGATGAAGGAGTACATGGCGAGACTTATGCGGTAATCGAGGGCAATCCACTTCGCTACGAATTTGGAAGTCGGATCGGACAATTAGCCAATGAGATTAAAACCGACTTCTTGGAAATGCTGCCAAGTGACACGGAGAATCCACGAAAGGATAAAGAAACGGTCGAGCTGTCACTACGAAGTGGAAAGCGGATCACGAGGAACGAGGCTGGCGAACCAAGAAGAGAAAGTGAGTCCTCGACAAGAAACAACCAGTCTCCACGGAAACTCCAAAGCAACCTCGCAATGCCGAGGTGCTTGCAGCAGCAAATCCTTTACCGAACCTTACGGACGAAGTGGTGTATCGTCCACCACCTCCTTTTCCAGAAAGGTTGAAGAAGAAGCAGCAGGACACCCAGTTTCGAAGATTCCTCGATGTTCTGAAGCAATTACATATCAACATCCCTTTGGTAGAAGCGTTAGAACAAATGCCGAACTACGTGAAGTTCTTGAAGGACATCGACCAGAAAAGGCGGTTGGGCGAGTTGAAAGCTGTGGCCTGACTGAAAGTAGTAGTGCGATGCTAAAAGCAAGCTCACTCCAAGTTTAAAGAACCGGGGAGCTTTACAATTCCATGCTCGATTGGAGGACGCGACGTCGGTCGTGCGTTATGTGACCTCGGAGCAAGCATAAATTTGATGCCGCTCTCAATATTTAAAAAGCTCGGGATAGGAGAAGCGAGGCCCACAACGGTGACCTTGCAATTGGCGGACCGATCTATGGCTCATCCCGAGGGAAAAATCGAGGATGTATTAGTAAAAGTGGATACATTCATCTTTCCTGCGGACTTCATTATCTTGGATTATGAAGCAGATCACGAGGTGCCAATCATTTTGGGACGTCCTTTTCTGGCAGCCGGAAGAACTCTAATTGATGTTCGAAGGCGAGCTCACCATGAGGGTGAATGATCGAAGGTTACCTTCATGTTTTCAATGCTATGAAGTACCGGATAAAATGGAGGAATGCTCGGTAATCCGAGTCTGGAGCAGTCATCGCGGACCTGTCTGAGGATCGTACCTCACGGTTCGGAGTTAATGATGAAGCTATGCCGAACTTCGTAGAGTTGGAGAAAGGCGAGTTGTGTCGACATCTCTCCAAGAAAATGTCGATTTCACTTGGCCGACCGAACTCCGGTCGGCTGGGCTCGATCGATCGTAACTCGGGCACCCAAACCATCAATCGATGAACCTCAAGTATTAATCCTAAAGACTTTGCGAACCATCTCAAATATGCATATCTCGGGCGGAGGAAACCCTCCCGGTAATTTTCTCTGCTATTCTCAAGCCCGATCGGGGAGAAGCTTTGCTACGGTATTGCGAAAATACTGGCGAGCTATTGGATGGTCAATTCTTGATATCTGAGGATCGGCCCGTCCTGCATGCATAATATATTATTCTTTGGAAGATTGCCTGACACTTCCATAGAGCATCGGCGACGTCTCAATCCAGCGATGAAAGAGGTATCAAGAAAGAAGTTATCAAATGGTGGATGCGGGAATCATATATCGATTCGGATAGCTCTTGGGTGAGCCAGTTCAATGTGTCCCTAAAAGGGCGGAGTCACGGTGGTTTCAAGCGATCAGCGGAATTGATCCCAGCGCTGGTGATAACGGGATGGCGTGTCTGTGTTGACTCTGACTAAACACAACAACCGAGAATGATCATTTCCTCTACCATTCATGGATCGAGATCTTTGGATAAACTAGGCGGTAAGGAGTTCTACTTGTTTCCTCGATGGTTATTACGGTTTCACCAAATTGCCATTGCACCCAATGATCAACACAAAACCACCTTCACTTGTCCTTATGGCACTTTCGCATTTAGAAGAATGCCGGTTTGGGCTCTGTAACGCCCACAACATTCCAGCGTTGCATGACGGCCATATTCTCGGATATGGTGGAGACGTCAGTAGAAATCTTCATGGATGACTTCTCCGTCTTGGAGACACCTATGGGATATGCCTAAGTAATTTGGGAAAGTCACGGGCGTTGAAGCAACCCACTTGGTATTAGGCGGGAAAAGTGCCACTTCATGGTGCGAGGGCATCGTTTTAGGTCACCACATATCGAAGAAGGGATCGAAGTGGACAAAGCAAAGATCGAAGTGATAGACAAACGACCACCTCCCTCTCTTGTAAAGGTGTGCGAAGCTTCTTGGGACATCTGCAGCTTCTCTGAGAAGGTTTATAAAGTTTTTCAAAGATCGCTAAGTGTTGGATTTGTATCTTGAAAGCGCGAGTTTGGTTGAGCTTGTATACAATGTTTCCTGTTACCACTATTACAATCTCCTATCCGAATTGAATACTTGATTGCATATATCGTGTCCCTTATCTCATATATAAGTTAGATCATACGGTGTGTAGAAGATCACGAAAGTCCGTATGATTGGTCGAAGCTTAATGAGATATAAAAGTTTCCACGGTGAGACGACTTGAGGGCGAGTTGTCGGTATAGGCTGCGGTATAGATAAGAAGTGACTTGACTTGGTTACTTGTCTATCTTGGTGCGTCTACGGCGTATTGAAGGATCACGGTGAGATGTGTTCTTCTATCGACCGTCGTGAAGAACCAAGATCTCGGTGACTTCGTTGATCTAAACCTCGATAAGGTATTAGATGAGTATGAGTTCTTGACCATCACTTTGACTTGTTATGGGTGAGGTTATATGTTCTAACCAATTCTCCGCATCTTGGGTGGTGGCGATCTTGTATGTCATGCTAGTTATACATGTCGAGTCACCGTATCCGTTTAGGATGATGGCGTCCCTTAAGGAGCTCAAAGGTTTATTGTACTAAACCCCGCAGTTGAGTTAGCTCGAGTACAATAATAAGGTTGAGTGGTACTACATAAGGAAATGAAGTTATTAATTATTTTAAGCGATCGAATCTTATAAATAATTAATGGACGTTCGATATCTTAAATAGGGATTCGTAATGTCTAAGTGCAAGCCCGACTCAACGTCATTAATAAAGGGTAAGTCGACATTCTTTCTCAGTGGCATGATCGAATGTTTATAAATTAATTTATGTTACGGGGTGAACATAAGATAATTAATTTATTTGAGGCCCATCTTTATTCCTTGCATTTGATCCTGGCAGGTTGGCCCGTCCAGGGCCGTGTGCCAGGAAAATCGGCGCCTTATGCTCCCAAAGGCAAGATTTTATTCTCTTTATCCCACAAGGATATAATTATATTTATGGTATATGCATAGATCATTTCCATATAAGATTATGGTAATAATCACGAGTATGGTAATAATCCTGGGTATGGTAATTTCCATATAGGATTATAGTAATTTCCATATAGGATTATGGTAATTTCCATATGGGATTAAGGTAGTGCATTATAAATATAAGGTATGAGATAAAGTCTAGGTTAATGCTCACATAATTAACCAAGAATTTTCGGCCCCCTCATAGTATTGGAGAGAGTTTCGAAAATTGTGAAAAGAGAGCAAAGGGTGATTTTCCAAAGCATTCTCCATAGATCGTCCTCACTCGACGTTGGAGATTGGGCAACCGGGATACAGTCCAGAAGGTCAAAGCACGAGTCTCGACCGTTCGATCCATTCATCTGTTCGATCCACCTCGGCGGATCGAGGTAAACACGAAAAACCCCAACGTGTTGCAATTAATTATATAGGCGCATGCTAGGAATATAATCAATGTATGGTGAATTAAATATCCAAGATAGATCCTCGGGGCGAGGGCTTAACATATGTTATCCCTACAATTGGTATCAGAGCCTGGGATCAGAATCTTGGCTCTGTTGGATTAATTCACGTTTGATTATTACGTGCGCTCAATTAATTGTGGATCTGTCGTTCATCGTGGCTCGTTTATTATTTTGTCGGATTTTTTTTACACCACGAGAAAATCCGTGGTTAGATTAGATTTATTATTACGTAAATCTTATCCGTAAAGAAAAACGAAGCGAAATCACGAAGAGCGACACGATGGGAAAAACAGACGGGTGTCCATCGGGCGGTATTCTCGCGACCGAGCCTCGCTGTCGCGAGGGCGATCGCGCGAGCGGGCGGCGGACGGGCGCGTTCGCGACGAGATCCCTGGCGCCAGCGCGAGCGGCGAGCGGTCACGAGATTCGCAGCGTGGCAATGCGGGTGCGAACATCGCAAAGGCGCGTGCGCCGTCTTGCGCAGCGCGTCGGTGATCTAGGCACATCGTGCGCTCAACAGCGCTGCGGCGCTCAGCGGCGTGAGGATGGGCGGCAGCGGCGGCACGGCTCGGCAAATCGGGGCGGGCGGCTGCTGCTGGATGCTCGGCACCACACAGGCACTGGCGTCTTGGCCGGCGGCGCTCGGCGACCGCGTGGTGGTCTTGAAAGCGGCGGAACCTCAAAGCACGTGGGGTTGGCCGATAATACGGTGACGCGATGCGACTTCGGCGGCTTCGGCGCAAGCTCGGCGGGTCGCGGTCACCTTCTTGACCGTGAGGCATGCGGCGGCGGCGGGCTGGCGGCGCGATCGGCTTTGCTAGCGCGCCCGGCCTGATTGGGCCGACCGGCCCGGACCCGTTTTCCAACCCAGCCCAGTTTTCGGTCCGTGCCCGTGCACGCGAGGCCCGTTGATGAATCCGGTCGTGCGGGTCCACGCGAGGCCCGTTTTCGATTTTTAATTACATACTTTGCTATTCTATGTAATAGATTAGGCGAAAGTGCGGGTTTCACGAATGGGCGCGATGAGCGTTTTATTTTATTTTATCGTTCATATGCATGTATCGTGGATGTTTAAATTATGCGATAGCATGCTATGTATGTTTATATTACGTTGACAAACCTTTAAGTGTTTTACGTAATTGAGTGCGCATAGTAAGCATGCTAGGTTTATTCGTTTATCAAGCATATTTTAGAATTACTGCGAGCATGTTTTACATGTTGAGTTCTATAGAAAAGCATGCTAGGATTACGTGATCTGCATGGACAAACCTTTTGAATAAAAGACTAAGCAAGTAACCCGACATATTAATTTTTAATTAAAATGTCGAGACCTCCACTTTTGATCTCTAAACAAAGTGAGGCGCGCGTGAGTGGCGATCCACAGCGTGGCTTGCTTGCCTTGTTTATCACAAGTTTATTAGATGAGATTTCTAAATAAAACATTTTAAATCTATTGAGAAGTGGGAGTTTCATGTATGGCGATCCACAGCGTGGCTTGCATGTGCGATTTTCATAAGTTCTCTAGAGATGGATATAAAATGAGATAACAAAAGAATTTGAATTGGGCGGTATGGTCGAATGAGTATGCCAATTCTAAGAATTCATTCTCTTTGTTAAAATTGTGGTCGATGCTTAGACATCACCTCGGTACAACTTCCATGAAGTCCCTTCGATGCGATAGTGATGTGGTGCAGTAAGGTCCAATCGTTAATTTCTTTTGTCATAAGGATAAGTTGACATGGATTGAAATTAAGCGACTAAAGGTATATTTTAGTGCAGTCGGGGGTTCATGTGTAGCGATCCACAGCGTGGCTTGCATGTGGAATTCCTTGGGCGATTGGAGGTTTCAATTGATATTGTTTTATCAAGGTTACAATATTATTATTACGAATTATATGCGATCGTATGCTTATGTGTTTGCATTATCGTTTCGGATATGTCTCTTACACGATTATCAATATGCTCGCACAAAATCCTTTATCCGATCAATTTTATCGAGTGGAAGCGAAACATTGTGAATGTTCTCGCTGCCAAGAAAATTTATATATTCTCACTACACCTCGTCCCGAACCTCTGCCCTACGATTTATCTCTCGATGAGGGCGCAAGGAACACGAGAAATGGGACAAATCAAATAGAATGGCGAAGTGCCTTCTTTTGGTCACCATGTGCGAGTCCTTGCGACTCAACATCAAGATGGATGATCACGGCCACAATATGGCTAAATCTCATGAAATTGTATGAGGAGTCGGACGGAATCGCTTTGTCATAATTTGACAAAATTAATTATGTCAAGTTCTATGAAGGAAGCGATTCGGTGCATGACCATATAAAGCGGATGATCAATCTCTTGGAGAGCTCGAATTGGTTGGAGGATATATTGATGGCGTGAGTCGAGAATCGATATGATCCTCAATACTTTGCCCAAGTCTTTTGATGACTTTCGTTATGGAGTAGTCCTTTATGATAAGAGTTATACTCTAGATTCATTGCAAGAGGACTTAGTAGCGGAAGAAAGCAAAATGGGCAAAGGTGCCACATGATCTTCGGTGTGCACCTCTAGGAAGACCAAAATTTTATCGAAAGATGAAAAGGAAAGTGGAATTCTAGAGATGCTAAAGCTAAAGAAAGAGTGGGAGTAATGTAAAGGGCTCTACCAAATGGTTTGAAAAAGCGAAGGAGAAGAGCAAGTGCTTGAGTGCGGTGAGGCCCGGGCATTGGAGGCAAAGTGCCCCAAGCTCGAGGCTCAAGGTACACCATTTGCTTTAATGTGAAACATGTTTAGCGACTTGTTCTACCCATTCTTGGGTAGTGAACACTGGTGCGACTAATCATGTTTGTTACACATTGCGAGATTCTGCAGACAAGGAGGCGAGTGATGGCGAGATAACGATCTCCATGGGCAACGCGCGAAAGTCGAGGTAGTTGCGGTTGGAGATGTTTCTTTATGTTTTGGGACAACAGTTTTAGTTTTGAAAGGCGTTTTATATGTGCGGGATTTTCTACGGAACCTTGTTTCGTTTGAAATTATTTACTCATGGATATTACATTATTTTTGATAGTGGTGTTTCTATCATAAGAAATGACGAAGTTATACGTGTTGGCACCTTATATAATTAACTTTATACTATTTACGCAAAACATAATACCTATAACTATGTTGCATCTTCATCAAACCCTAAAAGAAAGTTTTCTTCATGAAGATGACACTACTTTTCTCTCGGCATCTTAGATTAGGTCACATCAATCTAAATAGGATCCAAAGGCGGCTAAGAATGGAGGGTTGGGTAATCTCACGGTTACTCGGTTCCCGATCGTGAATCCGGTATAGAAGGTAAGATGTCGACCCGGACCCTTCAAAGCGAAGGGTTATAGAGCCAAAGAAATGTTAGAGCTAGTCCATTCGACTGTGTGGACGATGTCCACACAAGCTCATGGAGAATGCAGTATTTTATCACTTTCATTGGCGATTACTCAAGGTGCGGATACGTATACACCTTCACATAAGTCTGAATGCTTTGAGAAATTCAAAGAGTTTAAAGGCGGAAGTGGAGGCGAAGCTGGGTAAGAGTATCAAGTCATCTGCGATCGATCGCGATGGCGAATACCTCGAACGAGTTTATGGACTATCTAGTGAAGTGTGGGATTACATCCCAACGCACTTCACCGGGCACCTACAACAAAATGGTGTGTCGAGGCGAAGAAAATAGGACTCTTTTGGAAATGGTTAGATCTATGATGAGTTATGCTACATTGCCTATTTCGATTACGGGGGTATGCCTTAAAGCAGTGACATACTTGCTAAATCTAGTACCATCCAAGTCGATCGAAAAGACCCTTCGAGTTGTGGTTTGGGCGCAAGCCGGTTTAAGCCACATAAGGATATGGGGCGATCCGGCACACGTCTTTGAACAAGAAGGCGACAAGTTGGAGGCTAGATCCAATGCAAGGCTGTTTATTGGCTATCTGGAGGAGCGAAGGTGGTTTATTCTATAGTCCTAAGGATCGAGAAGGTCATTATTAGCACTAATGCTCGATTCTTAGAAGAGGACTACATGAAAAATCATAAATCAAAGTTGAAATCATTCTTCAAGAATTAGAAGATGATCGTATTCCACCACCGATAAGGCGAAAGGTGCGAGATGTCGAGTCAGTGGGAGGATCGACACCGGATACTTCAAGAAATTGAAGTGGGTCGAGTTCCACTAGAGATACCGACCGTCTGAAGTGGTACCTACCCGACAAGTTGTGTAAGATAGAGAACCACATATTCTTGCACCCATCGTTCCCATTGTGTCTATAGCACCTCGTCGTAGTGGGAGGGTTGTTTGTCGACCCGAGCGATTAATCGTTCATGGGTAAATCTTGGATTTAGACCGGAAAAAGAACAGTAATAATCGACCCATGGACATACAATGAGGCGATACAAGACAATGATGCAAGATCATGGAACTTACGTTTGGGAGAGGTGGTAAAGTCCCATGGATTTACCAGTTGCTAGCGAGTTGTTGTGTATCGGTTAAATGTCAACCATGAAATTCTTCTGATGTGGTATTTCTTGCATTTTATGTAGATAACATTCTTCTATTTGGCAACAATGTGAAGTTGTTATCGGGCGTAAAGAGTTGGTTACTCGATCGCTTTCAAATGACGTACTTAGGAGATGAAGCGTACATTCTTGGGATCAAGGTTTACCGAGATCGCAAGAGGAAAATGTTGAGCTTATCTCAAGCGTCTTACATTGATACTGTGTTTACTCGTTTTAGTATGCAGACCGCCAAGAAAGGATTGCAACCTTCGAGACATGGCGTTCCTTTATCAAAGGAGAAGTCACCTATGACTGCAAAAGGGATAGAGGAAATGAGACAAGTTCCTTACGTTTCCGCCGTAGGAAGTCTCATGTACGCAATGCTATGCACGAGGCCCGATATCTGCTTGTCACGGTGACATAGCAGCTAGATATCGATCTAACCACAGGCTATGATGAAAGCATATACTCAAGTACACGAAAAGGACTCGAGGTTATAGGCGAGTTTACCATGCGAGATAGTCTAATACCTATTGGGTTATCTGAATCGGTTTCCAAGTTGACCGTGATGAGAAAAGTCACCTCAAGCTATGTGTTTACCTTGAGAGGTGGAACCGTATCTGGCGAGTGCAAAGCGACAATGCATTGCGGACTCCACCATGAAAGCCAAAATGTAGCCATTTGGGAGGCTACTAAGAAGGTCAGTATGGTTCGAGAACTACTCGTGGATCTAGATGTGGTACCTGGTTTGCACTAGAGTATCATAGTTTCTTGTGATAACTCAAGTGCGATGTAAACTTCGAAGGAACCACGGATCCACAAGGCAACCAAACACATAGAGAGAAAGTACCATGTCATACGAGAAATCGTTAGACGAGGGGACGTCTTGATTGCAAAGATTGATCTGACGGATAACCTAGCGAATCCATTCACAAAAGCACGCGCAATAAGTCTACGTATTGCACGTTAGAGGACTTGAATTAAACTTAGATGGCACCCACTTAGAAAGGAAACTTTTGTATAAGTGGGAGAAGCAAAGTGATGGTTGTTAGTAATAGCTAGTAGAGAGACACATTGTATACTAAAAGTTTGCTTTAGTATAAGTGGAGATTGTTGGTTTGTATCTTGGCGGTTTGGTTGAGCTTGTATACAATGTTTCTCGTTACCACTATTACAATCTCCTATCCGAATTGAATACTTGATTGCATATATCATGTCCCTTATCTCATATATAAGTTAGATCATACGATGTGTAGAAGATCACAAAAGTGCGTATGATTGGTCGAAGCTTAATGAGATATAAAAGTTTCACGGTGAGACGACTTGAACACGAGTTGTCGGTATAGGCTGCGTATAGATAAGAAGTGACTTGACTTGGTTACTTGTCTATCTTTGATGCGTCTCGGCGTATTGAAGGATCACGGTGAGATGTGTTCTTCTATCGGACCGTCGTGAAGAACCAAGATCTCGGTGACTTACGTTGATCTAAACCTCGATAAGGTATTAGATGAGTATGAGTTCTTGACCATCACTTTGACTTGTTATGGGTGAGGTTATATGTTCTAACCAAGATTCTCCGCATCTTGGGTGGTGGCGATCTTGTATGTCATGCTAGTTATCATGTCGAGTCACCGTATCCGTTTAGGATGATGGCGTCCCCTTAAGGAGCTCAAAGGTTTATTGTACTAAACCCCGCAGTTGAGTTAGCTCAAGTACAATATTAAGGTTGAGTGGTACTACTTAAGGAAATGAAGTTATTAATTATTTTAAGCGATCAATGCTATAAATAATTAATGGACGTTCGATATCTTAAATACGGGGATTCGTAATGTCTAAGTGCAAGCCCGACTCAACCGGTAATAAAGGGTAAGTCAACATTCTTTCTCTAGTGGCATGATCGAATGTTTATAAATTAATTTATGTTAAAGGTGAACATAAGATAATTAATTTATTTGAGGCCCATCTTTATTCCTTGCATTTGATCCACTGGTTGGCCCATCCAAAGGCCGTAGCAAGGAAAATTGGCGCCCTTATGCTCCCAAAGGCAAGATTTTATTCTCTTTATCCCACAAGGATATAATTATATTTATGGTATATGCATAGATCCTTTCCATATAAGATTATTGTAATAATCCCGAGGTATGGTAATAATCCTAGGAGTATGGTAATTTTCATATAGGATTATAGTAATTTCCATATAGGATTATGGTAATTTCCATATGGGATTAAGGTAGTGCATTATAAATATAAGGTATGAGATAAAGTCTAGGTTAATGCTCACATAATTAACGAAAATTTTCGCCCCTCATAGTATTGGAGAGAGTTTGAAAATTGTGAAAAGAGAGCATTGGGTGATTTTCCAAAGCATTCTCCATAGATCGTCCTCTCTCGGCGTTGGAGATTGGGCAGCCGGATCTGATCCGGAAGGTCAAAGCACGAGTCTCGACCGTTCGATCCATTCATCCCGTTCGATCCACCTCGGCGGATCGAGGTAAACACGAGATAACCCAAGCGTGTTGCAATTAATTATATAGACGCATGCTAGAATATAATCAATGTATGGTGAATTAAATATCCAAGATAGATCCTCGGGGCGAGGGCTTAACATATGTTATCCTTACACTAAGCCCCTATGTGCCTTGCTGGAGCAAAATCGCCAGTTCGACTTCACTCCTGAGTGCTCTAAGGCATTAGAAGTCTTGAAACGAGCTCTTGTAACAGCCCCAGTAATTGTTGGGCCGAATTGGACATCGCCTTTTGAGGTGATGTGTGATGCAAGTGATTTTCTTTGTAGGGGCGTCTTTGAGCCAACGAGGAGAAGATATTCCACTCGATCTACTATGCAAGTAAGACCCTGGTGGAAGCCTAGATAAATTATACCACGACGAAAATGAGTACTTCTTGTCGTGGTATTTGCTGTGAAAGTTCGAGCCTACCTCGCGGAGCAAAAGTGATAATCTACACGGATCATGCGACTATCGGGTATCTTGTCGCGAAGAAGATCTGAAACCACGATTAATCGGTGGATCTTGCTCACAAGAATTTGATCTGGAAATAAGAGGCGGAAAGGAGCAGAGAAAATTAAGTAGCGGATCATTTGTCTCGATTACCGACATCCCGAAGGAGATCTGACTCGAAACTAGATTCAGGACATGTTACCGGATGAGCAACTAATGAGCATGCATCATAGTAGTAAGCCATGGTATGCAGATTTTGTCAATTTTCTGGTATGTGGAATGCTACACCCTGAGTTCTCGTCCCATCAAAAGAAAAGATTCTTTGCCGAAGTCAAACATTACTTCTGGGATGAGCCCTTCTTATATAAGCGTTGTGCTGATGGATTAATGAGGCGCTGTGTTCCGCATGAAGAAGTGGAATCAATTCTGGAAGGGTGCCATGCCACTCCATATGGTGGTCATTTCTTGAGGCAAAAGAACGGACTAAGGTGCTTGATCGAGGTTATTTTGGCCGACCTTGTTTAAGGATGCACATGCTTTTGTGCAAAGATGTGATCGATGTCAGCGAGTTGGAAACATATCCTCTCGGAATGAGATGCCAATGAATTTCATTTTGGAAATTGAACTCTTCGATGTGTGGGGCCTCGACTTCATGGGTCCTTTTCCACCCTCATTCGGAAACCTCTACATATTGGTGGCGGTTGATTACGTGTCCAAATGGGTGGAAGCCGTAGCAAGCACCACGAATGATGCAAAAGTGGTGATCAAGTTCTTGCAAAGAACATTTTCACCGCGGTTTGGTACTCGCGTGCGATCATTAGTGACGAGGGCACACACTTTGTCAACAAAGCGATGAGTTACATTCTAGCGAAATACAATGTTCGCCATAAGATCGCCCTGACATACCATCCATAGACAAATGGTCGGTGGAGCTCTCCACGAGAGAGATAAAGGGTATATTAGAAAGGTGGTGAATCCGGGCGTGAGGATTGGTCCACGCGTTGGATGATGCGGTATGGGCTTCTGAACGCCTTTCAATACACCATTGGGATGTCACCCTATCGCTTGGTATATGGAAAAGCCTGTCATCTCCACTCGGAATCGGAGCACCGAGCTATTGGGCGATTAAAAACTAAACTTTGATCATCCATTCTTTGGAAGCTCGACTATTGCAAATAAGTGAGATGGATGAGTTCAGTTGGTTCGCTATGAGAATGCTAAGTTGTACAAAGAAAACTAAAAGATGGCATGATAACAACATCTTGCGCGGGAGTTCTTGCGGGTCGTGGTGTTACTTTTCAACTCAGGTTGAGGTTATTCCACAGGAAACTAAAATCAAGATGGTGCGGCCTTTACAATTCTTCATGTGGCACCCATGGTGCTATAACACTTCAAGAAGGAAAGTCGGGTTGTGAATTCCAGGTAAATGGGCAGCGCGTCAAGCATTACTGTGGGGGCGAGGTCGTTCGCGAGAAGACCTCGACCACTTTGAGACGCCTGACCTCGGGTACCATGGGTCGCCATGGCGATCAGGCGCCTGGCGACCTGATTGTACATATTTGTTTATTCCCTGTTATCTTGTTTGTTTTGGGTTTTAAATAATATGCTATAACTTGATTAAAAGGATCTAGGTTTTTTTGGTAAATTGATATCTTGGGTTTGGATTGCGCGTGGTACGGGAGATATTACGAGCACCGTGCTAATATGTGCTCAAAAGAGGATTTCTTGAGGTAGATAAAGGGAAATTTTAGCGGAATAGTGGTCAGAAAGAGTGAATTAATTCTTCACTATTTGGGTTAAAAAGTGGTTCCATATTCTTCACTTATATCCCACAACTACCCAACTTCCCTTTACTCTTCCTTTGTTGCTGCGTTGCTCTTACTACCCACGTCATCTTCCAAAATCCTCATAGCGATCTCACCTCTAT